>JAJAVP010000009.1:168038-423186 GCA_020740425.3 Heterorhabditis indica | reverse complement strand
AATTTATATTAGAAATATATTCGAATTTTAAGAAATGAAAAAAAATTTTCAAAGTGAATGAATGCAGAGTCGAACTCGGGCTTTGCTACGAACGCTTCACTGCACCAACCGGATCTCAGTAAAGTGAACCTTTCTCACTGCGGCTTTTTCTCTTTGTTCATAACTTTTCTTTCTGTGGCGACTCATCTCGTGTTCGTGGCGTTTCAGCAAAGCCCGAGTTCGACTCTGCATTCATTCACTTTGAAAATTTTTTTTCATTTCTTAAAATTCGAATATATTTCTAATATAAATTNTAAGGAAAGGGAGGAAAGCGTTTGTCCCATGTAAATATTGAGTGAGAATGCCTTATTTTTTGATGATTTTGTTTAAGCTAGGAGAAATCACTGGAAAATTATGTAAATGAGAGTGGGGAAAGTGGGAGGTGGGACCGTCTTAGAACTAGTACTTATGTACTACTCATTTCGAATTTGTTTAAGACCAAACATCCTTATCATTTAAACGTTCTATGAGTACCAAGGGAGTATCATTTAACCTTTTACCAACAGGAAAATATATTAAAATGTACTTAGATGGGATCTAACGATCACCAGCGACTCTCATGCATTCCTAACTTGCACTTCCAACCAACAATGCAGTTACATGAAATGAACGAGAAAAAAAGTAAATACAAAACTAGTCGTTAAAATTAGGTCTAATGCTTTATCTCTTTACGCTAATCAAATGTCTAGATAATCTACAGGTCTTCTACAATATACTCTTTAGGATTCACTCCAAGATTACGAAGCTCCTCCTTTGCTTTTAAGGCTGCCTAAAATTAAGCGATTGTCTTCTACTTTTATATTATTCAAAATATGCTCTTTAAAAATAATCATATAGAAAAGAATTACCCTTCTATCATCCCCACACTTTGGTATATTTAGAACAGCTTGTTTTAAGTTCTTGATGGCGTCATCAGTTTTACCAGTCTTCTTGAGAGTAGCTCCCAGATAGTAAAGATTCGATGATGAGAAATTGGCCTGTTTAGTAATTCACAAACTATACACAATCAGATTTACTATAAAACAACATTAATTGTAAACTCAAACCCTGATATTCTCTGCCTTTTGAAATGACGAGATAGCTGCATTATAATCTTTACTATGGTACTGATGTACACCTATAAATAGAATTTTAGATGGGTCGATTCTAAAAAATACACAAGTAAACTCTCATACCAAGAAGATGTAAAGTATAAGGATCCTTAGGATCAACAGCCGCAGCTTTCTCAAGATGGCTCACTATTTCACTCATGGAATCAACTTTTTCCAAAGTTGCAAGGTTCATTAATATGATTGCGTACCTAAAGAATATTTCCACTATTATGTAGAATAGTCTCGACGAAAATTCGAATAAGTGAAATATTACCATTTATGAGCTCCAGCAGATCCTTTCGATGGCTCAACAGCAAGAGCTCTTTTGGCATGCTCCTTAGCCTAAATAAACATGTATCCACATCGTTTGATGTTTGAAAGAATGAATTAATAACAAATTAAAAGTGTATTCTAAAATAGAAAGCGTTTTAAAAATTACTAGACAAACTTCATGAAGAAGATGTTTCTTCTCTTTCTTACACTTAGACAACCCTGCCTTTTCAACAAGAACACGAGCAAGCCGCCACTGAATCTCGGTATTGTGGTTATCAGCAAATCTGAATGCAAATCTTCATGATCAAAGAAAACCCGATCTACTTTCAATAATCCCGTAATTACAACTCACTTCTCAAGAATTCCATGAGCTTCATTTAGAGTTTCCTGTGATTCTATGTATCCATACTTACTAAGCTTTTGTAAAGAGCTCTCTAGGGAGCGAACAGCATTTTGATACCTGAACAGAATAAAGAACATGCATGCAAATTTCAAATAAAATAAAATTTATATAAAAACTAGGGATTTTACTTTTATACTGAATTTTGTACATTAATACAAAAACAGTAAATTGACCACTCAGGTTTCCTGGACAATTCTTTGTCGCTTAAAGCTACAGCAGCAGCTCCCACTTGAACTCCAACTGCTCCAGCAATAATTCGACTGAAAGATACGGTGGCACGGCGAAACATTCTATACTGTAAAAAGAAAAATCAATATGGTACAATAATATATGGACAAAGATCCGACTCCATAAACTATGAAGAAACTGATTATTCACATAGACTAATAAACAAACGTTTTTGCTTAAAACAACTTGAAAAATAGCATATTTTTCCAAGGATATTAATTAAATAATACAACGACAACTATTTAATTTCACATTACCAAAAATATCAATGCGCATGTTAAATATCAAATTTTCAATAGAAACAAACGGAAGTTTTCGCGTTTTTTTTAATTGACATAAAAAACCTAAACTTAAGCAAGACTACAACGTTCGTTCAAAGAACAGCAAATAATAACATGGAATTATGCGTCGAAAACCAATCACAACCAAGTTACATTCACCTATTGGTAAATGTAGGCCAACACAACTTGAACGCAAATTGCACAGGCGAGAAACGTAAACATAGGATGTAAACCAAACAATTTAAATGCCAAAAAATACACTAATACTTTTTAAAACTAAATTTTCATGTAAACAAAAAACCATTTTTAATTATTAATCTCACAATAAAACAAACATTACAAATAAATTAAAAATAAGAAATAGGAAACATATTATTAATGTTATTACTCTCAAAAAGAAAACATGAAAACGATACAATAACGTAATTGGGCGGTACTCCGTAGTTTTGAAATCATCGTATTCTATAAACATTATCAACATTTATTAAAATCTTATTCATTTCCTTTATTTAATAATTTACTTTAATTCAAAATTTTGGTGTATGTTTTACTATGCTATTAATTGTTTCGAACATGTCACTTGAAGGTATTATCACTAAGGTAGTAAGTTGGTATAGAAGATTTTTTTTACATAGCGTTAATTATAATTCTTTTTGTAGCAATAAAAATTTGGAATTTTAAACACTAATTGAGAAAGTTGAATGTTTCTAAAATGACTATATACATGTATTAATGATTGTTTAGGTAATTTTCTAAGTTTCAACAATGTTCAGATTCGTTAAAAATGGTGATCGCTGACGAGGGTATTAGTTCTGATGAAGAAACAAGTCAAACTCAGAATTTATCCAAGAGAGAAAAACAGGTAAGGTTTTAGTAAGGATTGTTTTTTTTCAGGAATATTTCTGTAGCGCTCTAATTTCTATGTTTTGCTTTAAAATTAAGGAGATTGAACGACGGCGTCTTAAAAATAAAAAGAAGAAACTATCAAAACGCAGAAAATGTCAAGGAGAATCTATGATCGAAAAAGAATCTGGTGTTGATTCTCTGTCTGAAAAGGAAGAGTTTTCTAGGGAAGGTTATGGTGATGATGTGGGTTTTTTTCTAATGAAAATGTGATTTGGCAACCAATAAGTCGGTAAAGAATGTTGTTCGTAATGGAATATTATTCTTTATTACTTCTAAATTAAAGATTAAGTTAATTTGATTTAACATAAAGTTGGACCAGAATTTATTTATTTGATAGTCGATAGTCCTATTTTTTTTTTACCATTTTAGAGCGACGATATCGAAGTGGAAATTGAATACGTAGGAGAATCGCCTAAATTAGATGACTCTGATCCGAACTACCAATATTTTGCTACTGTCTTCAACGCTTTTAAGGTTATTTGGTTTTTTTTTTAAAATATTGCCAAATAGGTTAGTTCTGCGAGGTTTTTATAGATATTTTTATAGATTGATGCTGATGCAGCTGATATGAGGAGGGATTATGCCTTTTTGGGAAAAGATCATAAAAAAGAAGAAGATACGAGTCGTGCTTCTATTTCCGAAAAAATCCTACAAGAGGAAATGAATGTTTGTTTATGGTTATATTTACTTATGAGACTATTAATATGAATTTTAGTTTACTATCACTTGGTATACCTAAAATATTAGGACTTTATTGAGAGATGTTGGATCTTATACGTTTTTTTCCAGGGCAAAAGAAATGACGATGTATGTGGTGAAGGTGAAAAGTTATCAAAAAGAAAACTTCGGCTTGCAATGCAACCTAGTATTGCTAAACTTAAAGAGGTACTAAGAATCTTTGTTATAAACTTTGAATCGTGTCATATATTGTTTTTTTTTCGTCAACACGTCGACCTGATGTCGTTGAATGGGCAGATGTAACTTCACGGGACCCGTTTCTTCTTGTAGCTCTAAAATCTCATAGAAATACCGTTCCTGTTCCGCGACATTGGAATGCGAAGAGAAAGTTTGTATATTATATTTTCTCATACAGATATGATGATATTACTGAAAAAATATAGGTATTTGTCGGGTAAGCGTGGATTTGAACGACCACCGTTTGATCTGCCAGATTTCATCAAACGAACGGGAATTCAGGACATGAGGGAAGCACTTTGGGAAAAGGTGAGGTTTTATGGTTTTAGTTGCTCCTAAACTTATGTTATAACTAAGCATTTTTCAGGAAGAAAACCAGAACTTGAAGTCTAAGATGCGTGAGCGAGCTAGACCAAAATTGGGTAAAATTGACATTGATTACCAAAAGCTCCACGATGCTTTTTTTAAATGGCAGAGTAAGCCCCACATGACTACTATGGGGGAGTTGTATTACGAGGGAAAGGTATAATTATTTTATATTGAATTCCAGATTACTTGCAATTAAGTTAAGGATTTTAGGAAGTAGAAACATTGATGAGAGATAAAAAGCCTGGGAACCTGTCAGATGAGCTAAGGATTGCTTTGGGAATGCCTGTGGGGCCAGTAAGTACTAAAATGTATATGCTGATTTTGTATAAAATCTAACCATACCTTGTTTTTTTAATGTATATAAGAATTTTTTTTACAAGTGATTTTAGAATGCTCAAAAGTTTCCTCCTCCATGGTTGATTGCTATGCAGCGCTATGGTCCTCCTCCTAGTTACCCAAGTTTACGAATTGCTGGGTTAAACGCACCTATTCCGGATGGGTGTGCATTTGGTTATCACGCTGGTGGATGGGGAAAGCCTCCGGTTGACGACTATGGAAAACCATTGTATGGAGATGTGTTCGGACAGGAAGTACGAAATAGTATTTGTTTTATTTATTTGTTTGTTTTGATATATTTTGTTTATATCATTAGTCTGCTTCCCATGCTGAACCGGAAGATGAATCTAGAATTGAAAGAAGATATTGGGGAGAAATAGGGTCTGATGAAGATTCTGATGAGGAAAGCGAGGTTGAAGATGAAGATGAAGAAGGACCAGGTATAAACATGAGAACTGGAAAAGTATGAGGAAGTAGTGTTAGTTAGTTTTTTTCCAGACGGTGTGGCCACACCAATGACTGAGGGGTTAGCTACCCCGAGTGGGATTACAACTGGGGTTACTGGTCTTGAGACTCCTGAGACCATTGAATTGCGTAAGGGTAAACGAGCAGATGAAAGGTTATTACTCGTTTTTTATTTTATAAAAATTAAATACTTTTCGAAAAGTAAATTTTAAGTGTTGCGGGCGTAGATACTCCAGCAGCTGCTTATCATATCATTCCGGAGAAGCGAGTAGATCGTGTTGGTGGCCACATGATGGGATCAACTCATGTTTACGATTTGTCTGTAAGTTTTTTTTGTAATAATCATTTTTTCATATTGTTATTATTATTATTATTTTTAGAATATGTGTATTCTTATATTATTACAGAAGAAGCAAGGAGTTACTGAGGGTGGTGTTGAAATATCTTTGGATCCTGATGCAATTGATCTAGATCAAGGTAAACTTCAAGAGAAATATGACGAACAACTTAGAAAACAGGCGAAAGGAAGTGAAGCACGGGAAGATTTATCAGATATGGTTGCGGAACATGCAGCCGGGCAGAACGTCAGTAAACGTTGCATTAATTAAAGCTGGTAACTTTATCTTTATGGAGATTTCTTTTGCTAATTCTTACAATTATAGCGTAAGCGCAAGGCTCAGGAACAGAAAAAGCAAACTCAGAATAAAAAGTACAAGGACTTCAAATTCTGATGCGCTGCAATTTGCAGTTTAATATGATTTAACATTTTTATTGACCACTTCAGATGTTCTCATTTGTTTATATATTGTCATCTAATACAGACACTTGTAGCTGTAGTTGTTTTTCGAGGTTGATGGTTTCGTTAATGAATGTTATTACCAAATATTGTGGTTTTTTCTAATTAAATGGTAATACAGCCTTGGGAATTTAGTATTGCTGATTTTAAAGAAACGTGCAGAGGAATCTGTTATGTTATTATAGTCTCTTCGTCTTGGGTTGAGTAATGGCTGCATATCCTGAGGACGTAAGTAGTGACTTCAGTCGTAATGAGCAGTATCTTGGTGCTTTAAATACGACCAAGTTATAGGTTTATCATTCATTGTCAGCTGATGATCACGACGTGGCTCCTATGGAAATTGAATCGTTATGTGTCAGCTGTGAAGAAAATGTGAGTTATTTTCGTTCTCTCAAGTACACGTTTCAGGAGTAGAAAAAAGGAACTATAAAAAGTGGTTTTATAGATAATTTAGTGTATTATTTGCAGGGTATTACTCGTCTTATGTGTGTTTCCATCCCCTATTATAAAGCGGTTATTCTAATGTCATTTGAATGCCCTCATTGTGGTTATCGTAATAATGAAATACAGAGTGGTGAGGCAGTACAGGTATTAAATCGAAATTTGGCAACATTATATACCTTTTTATAAAATTTTTAGGGAAACAGTAAAGATATTGTAATCATGATTTTTTCCAAAATCAATACGAGATCTGTAATTTCTGTGTTTCTAAACAAAAGGATAAATATTATAGATTCCAAGATAACTTTATGGCAGTTAAAACAACATTATTGCAGGAGCACGGTAAGGAAATCGTTTTACGTGTTCAAGAACAATCAGATCTGTGTAGGCAGCTTGTAAAATCAGAGTATGCGACAATTGAGGTTCCTGAATTAGAGCTTACTATTCCAAGCAGAAGTCAAGCTGGAGGTAAGCTATTTATATGTCCTTAATGTTTTGCTACTTTGGAATTTTTAAGTTATATATATAAACATTTAGAAGTCACTACTGTAGAGAGTGTCCTTGAGCGAGTGAACTCTGGTCTATTTAATGGACAAGAAAGGCGTCAAGAACTTGACCCAGAGAGCGCAGAAAAAATAGAAGGTTTTCTCAATCACTTAAAATCACTACTAGCATTGGACCAAAAATGGACATTAGTTAGTATTTCATCTACAATTTGATTAAATCTATATAAGTTATCTATATTTATTGTACTCATGTCCAGTTTTTATTTAAGAAGCTACGAGACCCAACCGGTAATTGCTTCATACAAAATCCTGATCCTCGACATGTAGATCCTCGATTGATTGTGTCATATTATCACCGATCGTTGGAGGAGAATAAACTCTTGGGACTTGCTGACGATGATGCGTTAGTTTACCCTAATGTCTACAGTGTTTGATTTTGTACTTAAATTTAAAATTAAATAAATTCAGAAACTAGTTAGTTGAAAGCTGGTAGTAAGAATTTGCTTGAAGTTAGTTTTACATTATTACGAAGTAGTTATAGAAACTTTTGAATCTATTCATAATTTTTGTCTTGTTTTCTTCCGATAAGCCCTTTTTCGGCATCGTTTATAATGACTTCAGTGAAGAAGAAATCGAGCAAGCTCCGGAATGGAAAACATTCGATGATTGTAAGAAGGAAGTTCTTCATTTCCCCACGAATTGTCCTAATTGTGGCTCGCCGTCAGAGATACTTATGAAACCAACTGGTAATAAGCCACTTCTTATGCCTTTAGGAAGAGCAGTAATCTTTACCTAAAAAAAAGTATCATTTTATTTGAGATATACCGTTCTTTCAAACTGTAATTATCATGGCTATGACATGTGATCGGTGTGGGCATAAGACAAATGAAGTACGAAGCGGTGGAGCAATAAAGGACCATGGATGTAGGCTAGCAATAACAATTAAGGAGGTTAGCAGAGTTCAGTGTTAATCATTTTTGTTTGATCTTCGCATCAGTAATAATTGTGTTATTATATAAACCAGTTCTTATAACAACAAACAGGACAGGCTTCTAAAATATTTTAGGATATCGATCTTGCTCGAGATGTATTAAAATCTGACACATGCAGTTTGAAAATACCAGAATTGGAACTTGAGGTTATGATGCTTTTATGTTTAAGTGTAGTGGTTAGAGTATTTGCTCTTTTAAATTGTTTTAATGATTGTTCTGGAATATTTAAGAAGTATTGATTATATCTTTTTAATAAAGTAAAAAGAAGTGTTTAGGTAGGGCCTGGTGCTCTCTGTAGTAGATTTACAACAGTTGAAGGATTGCTTGCTGCCACAAGAGATCAGTTATCATCAGTGAGTCGAATATAATTATCTTATATATACCATTGAAACATAACTACTTATTTATGACTTACGAATAAAATTGCTTAAACAGAGAAGTTAATATTAAAACGTGTCATATTTCTAGCAATCTGCGTTCTTCGTTGGTGATAGTGCTCATAGTAACGAACAAGGAAAATTCGCAGAATTCCTTACGCAATTTGATGATGTCAGTATTTATAGAACTTTTTAGTTCTTTTAATGGCTCGAAACTACCAATACAATTTATTTTAGATATTATCGCTGAAGAAAGTAGCTACACTTGTACTTGACGATCCTGCAGGAAATAGTTACATACAGGTTTGTCTACTATTTTAAGTTATAATTGTCCACTATAAATATTCATTTAGAGTCTGACAGCTCCACTTGAAGATCCTCGATTAATGAAAGACTTTTACATACGAAATTATGAACAGAATGAAGAACTTGGTTTAAATGATATAAAGGTGATACATGGTTATATTTGTCCTTTTATGATCATAATATATATTTATCCTTTTTGTAATAAGTGATAATATTAAGGTTGACAATTATGCTGAACTGGAAGTATTGAAGGAAGAAGATAGTGAAACTAATTGATGTCTAATCTGTTATTTTAATTTGTTTCCATAACTAGTAGGAAGAAAGCTGTAATTTCGTTAGTTTACTGGTTATGTACTCTTAAATTAGATTTTCGTTGATTTCAGAATGTTTGTTGTTCATGTTGTTTGTAGTAACGAAACTTTTATTCATTTAAAACGTCTGTAATAATGCAAATAATAGGTTTCGCAAAATAGGTAGTCCTGGGGTGAGGTAGACGTTTTTTTAGGGAAGACAGCAATAATTTGGTGATTGCTAATTTTAGAGAAGTGCAATCAATACCTTCTCTAGAATAAGTTGCAGATTATAACAGCTTTGGACGTTTTTTTTCCATTTTTTTTCTGGCATCTTCACTGATATTTATGTATACAGGTAGCATTTGGTCACGAATTCTCTCTGTTAAGTCACAAACATCGCCTAGTGAGAGCTGAAAATAACTATCTTCTGCAAAGTAGTCAACGCATTTGGGCATTAACAATTGATAGGAACAAACTCCTTCAGTCTTTACGGGTGGAAGTACTTGTATAATAATCTCTCCGTCGGTGCGAAAATACCTATTGATTTTTGAATAAAAGGGTCGATAATGTGATATCACAATAGGCACAATGGGAATCTGCGCCTGAAACCATAACAGTCGTATACGTTCTCCACATGTTATATATAGTAATGTAATATACTACATTAAAGTATTAGAGGAACTAGAAAAATATAAGCAGTTTTTCACATATTGATATTCGATAATAATCTCACTCTAACAGCTATATTGAATGCGCCTTTCTTGAAAGGTAGAAGGCCATCATTATGATTTCGGGTACCTTCAGGGAATATCCAGAGCTAAAGGATAGAATGTGTATTATTCATCACTATGAAAGTTGGGGCACGGTGAAAAGATTTGAAACTCAAATAGTAAGGTTCTATTAAAATGTAGAAAGAATATGTACAAGTTATACCTTAAGATTCTTAGTTTTGATGTGTTCCACACATTGATCAACCACTATCATTGCCTTTTTGTGATTGAAGCGGTCGACAAAAACCGTATTTGCCTAGGTTAATCATTTTAATATTATCTAGTGTACTTTAAAGAATTCCATCTATTTGGAATATTTTTTTAAAAGTAAAATTAAAGGTGCAATACACTGGCCCACTTAAATGTCGCTTTCATTAGTACTCGTTCCGGCATGTGGGATTTTAAGCTACATAGAAAAACAGACAGCCTTTTGGCTGATTGTTACCGCAAGCTTTCCTATCTATTACTTTCCCACGTGGGTGCTTCATTTTTTCCCTCTAAGTCCTACATATTGTAGTATCCAACAAAAATAAAGCCTAGAAATCTTGTATATCCATCAAAAGTCTAATTATATTTCTATCTTTATTATCTTTTTAAGTATAAACAAATGATCTCATGGCCTTAAATTGAACAGTTATGGTATAAAACTGATAATTAAGCATTGTGAGATAAATTACTTAGGATAAATTCGGTTGAAAACCTCACGCATCTAATTTAGGCATGCATGGATGTCAAGATTTTGAGCACTGGCAAAACATCCAGTCTTGAGATAGTTTTCCTTGTTTCTGCAATCTCCAAGCGAATAAATAATATCTGCAGCTGCTATTCTCTTAATATTTATTATCGTTCTCATAGTATTCCTTGTACTGCTATAATTTAATTCGTAGAAGCGTACATAATGAAATATTTTTTGAAAATGAAGTAAAGTTCGTCCATTCATAAAGAAGCATAGACAAAACTAATAGTGTACTCACCAAATAACTAGCTATGTTGAAGAAAGGAATGTACATGAGAGATTTTTTCATCATGACGATACCCCGCGGAGGCCACACATAGCACATAGCGATTACATCGATAATGCTCTGTAAAAAAAATCATGTGAAAACAGAACCGAAAAACTGGCTTATCCAAAATGCCAATATGGTCTTCTCGTTCTTTAATAGCGCCTTCCTCCTCCGCTTTTCATAAGGTAGCCCTAACACAATATGGCTAGCTCGTAACTCGTTCTATATTGTGCCAGTCTCTCTGCCGCGCGAATGCATTCGTTCAGGCAATAACCGATGACGTCATGTTTCGCTGGGTACGTGTGACCGCTACAGTGTCAAAAACATCCCCACATGTGGGGATCAATTATTTTATTCTTAACTAGCACAATATGTAGAAAAACGTGGTTAATATCAGTCTTCATAACTTTTTATACATCCAGTTCTTTATTTCTTACTACTTTTCTAATTTCACTTTAAAATTGCAACTGTTGAACTTCAACAGCGAAAACAAACTAATCGTATCCTTAATTTACTAAGAGTGTGAGATCGATGACTCTAATTTAACTTTCTTTCCACAGATTGATTACTAGACAAATTCACTATTTTAATAACTGATTTTAAATTTATCTTATACTTAAGTGGATTAAACTAAATATCAAATATGAATGTTTATTCTCATGACGCATCTTGCATTATTGCTAAAATTTATCTTTGGTGGTAATCCTTATGCCCACGCTAGCTATCGTTATCATGACGACTTCGTTTTATAGACTAGTAGATTACAGGTAGTTCTAGCGCAGGGCAGTGTAAATTAGTCTAATTGTAGTAGTCCTCTCTACATCACTTCAGTCGCTATCATTTTTCATGCATGGATGCAGCATAAGACTTTGAAACACAACAAGATATGACTATTGTATATGCTATTTCTAATGAACCTCACATTGTTTGGACAACTAAAGTAAAAAATAGGTTTTAGAAAGAAAAGATTTGTGCGTTTAATATTTTTAAAGGTATTCTGATCTTGACATATAAATAAAGTGAAGACCTAGTTATATGTTGCATAATACTTACCTGGTGATTGGCTACAACTACTACAGGCTGATTCATATTGGCGAGATGTTCATTGAACCCCCTAACTTCAACATTTACTCCTGTCCATAAGCACCAATATCGGAAAATGTGAAAGATGAGGTCCGCTCCCTGAGTATATCGTTAGTTAACTAGTAGTTCTATTATATATATGCCCCTTCTATTACGTATATTTCCTTCAGCACTTCCAAACAATAAAGTTCTCTACTATAAATTATGCCAACTGCAATGTTATTAAGTAATTCTACACGCTTTATAAATTAAACCCCGATAGTTGACGTGAGACTATGCTATACACGTAATTTCGTGGGATTTCCGTTAGTATAGATTACGGTAAAGGATAATTGGTTCGCGATAGGGGAACCGGCTTTCAGTGATGACTTTAATTGATAGTCATACGGATATTTTCTGTAACAAGAAAAAAACAAACTAAAACAATTTAATTGTGATTTATACACTCTAAAAGGTTATTTAGGCTTTTATAAATAAGGAGAGAATACTTGCACAATAGATTATTACAATTGTCTTACCTTCCCTTGTAGCCACGATGAAATCATAAGTAAATTGCACTCAATACCATGTAGGAAGATGCATAAACAGAAAAATATTATCCGTAGGTAGTAATGACAGGCTACCGAAATGTTGTATAGAAAAATTAATGCTATTAAGAATGCAGTTAGGTACAAGTAATCCATCCCTGTAATTATAACAGCTGAGTGTTATCATTAAATAATTGATATCAATAGAATTAATCAGTGAGTTGATTATACTAAGATTATCAAATCCGTAGGTACAGTGCAAATTACAAAATTATGGTAAACACTGAATTAATGCGAAGTTAGCAATATTACCAATGTTTATGTTCGTAATGGAGACAAACCTAAGTGGAAGTGTTATTTTGAATATAGTATAACAGTAAACATATCGAAACACTTTGCAAAAGTTTATCTACTATGCACATTATGAAGCAACACAGCAGAAATTAACTTATGATAGCATGTTTATAACTTCTGAGTGGGTTTGGGGATTGAGCAGAGGTCACGGGATCCCAATAAAACCGTAGGCTTACGCGAACATTGCCGATATGCATATTAAAAAAATGGACAGAACTCGTTGAGTGGAAGGATTGGATCGCTCAACATCTAACAAAGGTCACTTCGGCGGCCAGTGATAACACCACATCTTAAAATAGAGATTAGGGAATTGTCAATCCATTTTCTTGGAACTTTAAATGTACTTTGCTATCATAATTCCATATTTTGTTGTTGATTTATGGCAAGTCGTAGATAACGGCAAAGAAATGCGGGAAATTGCTAACTTTCCACATCATCCACCTGATCTCCAAACTGAAATTGGTAGATGAAAAATAAAATTACGTTTGCTTGATCTCAATTTAAAATACTATACCACAAATCAATATACCGTAAAACACGCCCATTAACAACATACTACATAGGATTCTCACCCTAAGAAACGGAAGAAATGCATGTAAATGTAATATTAAAGTACTTAGTCAATACTGAATGGAAACTCTGACGGCAGTACACATGCTAGGGCCTTTGGTAACAACAGTGTTGTGTACACCTTGGTTCAATGTTGTCATCGAGTGCAAATCAACACGTGATGCGCGAATTTTCTGGCAAGAATCCAAAATATAAACGTACTGGATCTAAGCCAAGTTACGATGCTTCGCATCAGACACGAACTAAAATATTAAGAGTAACTATATAACATGGTATGTTAACTGAAGATAGTAGCAGTTCTATACGTAGTTATCATCAATGTGATTTATTGTCTTATTTTGGTCTAAAGAAGAAATAGGCATCGTGGTAGAGAGCCAGGGTAGTCAGGGACGTAGAGGCTCACAGACACACAGCGGCGACTTGCCCACCGCATTCACATCCACAGCCCCCTTCCCCTTTGTAGATATTTGGTGTAGAAAAAGAAAGAAGCAATACAAACTAACTCCTTCTCAGTAATCCCATGTACCAACTGTCATTTTTCCTTCACTATTTATAATCGATTTTGATTTATCGAGTAGATCGAACTAGTCTCGAAGTAGTGCATCATCTGTTGTATATAAATGTAATATATATATACATATATATATATATATGTATATATATATACATATGCTATCTTGTGATGTTCAGTTTTCTTCGCAGTGTATGAGGCGGCAGCCAGCATGTCATAGAATTGTTATATGTTGTGTTTATGTGTGAACGCTCTTCTGGTGCGAAGCCTTCAATGAGACCGATCAATACGGCAGCAATTATTGTAAAATACCGGACTTAGTTGGCTGGCGTCATTCGGCCTCTCACCATCATTCGCCATTTCAGATCCGAATGCTAGGGTAATTGATTCTGTCCTGAGCACACCGTCGACCACCAAAGAGCAGGGACTAATCGACCCAGGCTGGGTCTCTGCAGTTGCCAATTGCAATACTACGGGTAACGGGAGCAGGGCTCCATTGTCTCTTCCAAAAATGCTGCGATTGGTGCGGGAATTGAAGCAGCAGTCCATCTCGAAGGGTACAGAGGACAATAGCTCAGGCGATGAGGGCAGCGCGCGCCCGATCGAAACTCACCGTAGCGCCAAAGTCAACTCCAAGAGAGACAAGGTGGGGGAAACTAAGATGGTGGAGTACAAAATATGTTCTCTTTATACATCTTTCTTGTATCGAAAATCTACAGGAGCATCTTCGTGATTCAGGAACTGAATCTGATGAAGAAGAGCTGGAGGAGATCGCACTAAGTGGGTCGACAAAATAATTCACCTAGTTTTGTATTATAAATACATATTAAGATACATGCAGTTAATTACAGAATCAATGGCTTCTGTGAAGAACTACGAAGACTTTCTGTCCGGAGGAAGTCCTCCTGCAATATTCAGCTCTCCTCCACTTGCGAGTGAAATTGACACCGAAAGGTGCATCAAACTGGCTTTGAAGTCATATATCCTTCCTTTATATAGGTTTCATTTACATATCTTTTTCTGAGGTTGAACATGGGGGTATGATAGAGTACAGACAGGCCAGAGTATATGGATAGAGACGGAGCGTAGGATATGCACGCGCCCTGTTCACATTTCAATGTGTTTACCAGGACCTAGCGTTATGAGGAATCTTCAGCAAACATTAGTTTGTCGAGGCAAGAGTCTGGGTACAGTGCTCACTGCATTGTTACCTAAACGTTTTTTTTATAGTTGGGACAGTTTTGGAAGGGAATCTGGCATTTTAACTGGTGATGGAGATTCCGATTCTGACGATTGTGCTACTCCTCGACCGTAAGTTCATTTGATTCTCTTTAGATCATATACTGCTAGATTCTTATTTGTGGTTTTCATGGAAATTAGACTTTTATGACGAGGAGTTTATTGTGTTATAGAAGACGTCGCTTGCGCGGTGGTGCTTTCATTGATGTCGCAGTCACAAAGGTAGGCTGCAGGGATCAGCTAATTGTTCTAAAAAGAATTCTTAGTGATTTATTAGTGCACTTTTCACATTATTTGTTTGATCTAAGGCTAGATTGCAAGCGTAAATGCTCCACCTGTTTTCTTTGAAAATTGCCAACGAAATCAAATGAATATAGTTAATTACAAGAATTAAGCTAGAAAAGCACAATCTGAGTGCGTAATACCATCATAAAAGTAAGTGAGAAAAAAATGAGTGGAGACTAAGGAATTTGTCGTTTATTGTGTAATATTGCACTTTTTCTAGGAGCAATGCGAGTTTCCTCCAATGAATATGAATAGTGGTGCAGAGAAAAGAAGACACAGCATGACCGGCACTAAACCAAACTTTGAAGACGCTCCAATTTCGAGTAGATTGAGAAGCAATAACGGTAAATTTCAACTCTTTATATTTTCTGCTACTATAGCATTAAAAAGTACCTTCAGTGTAATGTTTAGAATGCTCTCGAGAAATAATAATAGCTGCGCGTCGTGCTCCGGTGCGTCTTCTTATCAATAAACCATATGCCCAAGCATCCTGTAAAGACGATATTCTAAGTTCATCACCTCCTATTTCCTATCCCGCGGTCAAGCGCCATCGTCGAGACAGTTGGCGTCCGTCACTCAATTTTGATAAGATGATTAAGGTAGGAAAAATTAAAATTATTTAATTAAAACAATATCAAGGATGATATTGGTGTATAGGTACATAAAAATATCGTTAACTCCAACTAGTTTTTAGGTTTTCTTAGAACCTGTTTTTTCATAATTGTATTTATACATACGTGTCATGTTGATTCTTGCCCTTTGAGCACATGACTCTCCAGGCATTATATTCAACGCTTTAATATGAGTCTTTCAGAATATTCTGATGTTAATAGATAAGTACAGTGATGTTTGAAAATATCTTTTAGAGTTAATGAATAAGATACCTTAAAGCAGAAATGTAAGTTGCCTGAAATTATGAAGCACTCAATCATTGATTTTTCATAAACAAAGTATAGAAAATATATTTAGACTAAACACTTCCTGACGTCGATATATTACTTCAATGTAAGAGTACCAACACTATAGATTAAAAATTTGTTTTTGTTTCAAGAATGCTTCTGCCCTAATAACTAATTTTGGAATTAGAATTAATTTTAATACAACTTTGGCACTTTTCTACTTAGAGTATCTTTCAAATACTTTGTTGGATATACAGCACTACAGAGTCAAAAGGTATCTAAGTAGTCATATTCAATAGTAACAACTTATTTACTTGTTAAATACACCAAATATATAATGATTTTCTCAGATGAACTGCAGTTTCGGAATTATATATATATATATAAAGTTGAGCATATACGACAGTTTAGTAGCTGATATAATTTGTTTTCTCAAGTTTACAATTCACATCAAAAATTTCTATTAAAGAAAATAAACATTCCTTTTAAGCTTTTGATGTGAGTATTACCTTCTCGGTGAGTAAATATGAAGTGAGAACCTTGAAACATTATTTAACCATTCTTGTAAGATCTCAATCATCTAATAAGAAAAGATTGGTTAAACGTACCATCTTTAAACTATTAATTTAGTGGTATGATGCATAAACTAATCTTAGTATTTATAATTTGAAAATTTTATTTTCCGAAGTGTTGCATTATTTAGAAAAACCAATTGGTTATCGACATTTGGTTGCAAGAGGAGTAGCCGGTATCTAAGTAACTACCGAATATAGCATGCACATGCTATAGCAGTTTAACATAGGATTTCCTAATTCGAGGGAATGTTTGTTCGTTGAAGGCAATTCTAGAACATTATTGAGGTCGTAAAACATTACCAATGAATGGATACTGGGTTTTTTAAAAATTATTCGCATTTGTTAAGTACAGCTGTTGATTTGTGGAAGGCTTATGATGCAGATGTAACAATGAACTAATTCTTATATTTAGTATTTCCATTAACTTATTGATGGACGTAGGTTGGTATGGTGAAAACATCCTAGTACTTATTACCTCTTTAGTTATTATATTAGTTTCTACAACTTATTTTTTGGTCTTTTTCTTGGTCTTTGTACTTTACAAATGATAGTTACTTGCATATCCGGAAAAATGTTATTGAACTTGTGGTTATACCAGTAAAAAAGATCTTAAAATGTATTTGACAAGTCACTTTTAAAATCAACGTATAAACCCGATTTGCCAACATGCTAGAGATATACTATACTTGTTTTGGGAGTAGTTTACGATTTTATAACTTGAAAGATGAAACTAACGGGTAATTCAGTAGTTAGGCCTGCTTCACAGGGAAAATACAAATCTAAATATATTGAGATTGTAACGATAATTTATAGTTACTGTTAAAAACCATGAAAGATTACAAATATACATTCACAAAATAATATCTCTTAAAACTGTTGTTGTGGTATTATTATAATCCTGAACACCGAAGAGGTTTTGATAAAAGGTTCTATTATAATCTAATGGAAAGAGGAAAATTGAGGATGTACTACTAGAATAATTACAGTGCAAATAAATTTATGCAAAATATTGGTTAAATAAGATTTCTTCCAAACATAAGTTAGTTTCATTGACATGTGATTGTATAAGTGAGATGGAACTGGGGATTCCTTGGCAGGTTATTTTATGAAAATTGTATCAAAGGCAACCTAAGTGTGTGATTTGTTATTAGACTGGAGTGTAGTTAAGAAAAATCTGTGAAGGCTCCTACAAAATCATCCCCATGTATGTATTTCTCAAAGATTATTGCTTGCAGAATCGCATTGCCGAAGACGTCAACGTTCCCCCAGTGTTCAGCCCGGTAGTTAGCTCCACCAAAGATCACGCATTTTCTTCTCAGGATTAATATGTTAAGTAGATATAGATTAGGAAGCTAATCAGGATCGCCGCTCGAGTTGTCGACATCTCGAAATCGGTTTGCTCAAATTTGAAGGGATCATGTATGGTTAGTCAAGTCGCTGGGTTAATACTTAGAATGGTAATACTTATAAAAATACAAGTCTAACGGTACAAATCCCTCATGCTATGCACGTTTTAGATGGCAGGTGAATATTATGTTTTGGCATAATGATAGCGCTAAGCGATTTTTTTCATACGAAAGTTCAAGCCATCCATTGTGCTTACAATGACAACATCTTCCTCTCGTCGAGATCTCGCCGCTCGAAACGACTGTTAGTGATTACACAACCATGCATCTTACCTCATGGACCACTGTGTGGTTCTTCTTTTCTCCCTATATAATCGAGTCAATAGTTTTATTTTCAAGAAAAGATGTGAAATGAGGAAAATTCGCTGGAGCTGGTGCTCCGATTCTTTTAAATTACGTCATTGTTAGTAATTCCGATGTATATTGTTGGTAGTGTAGTAAATCCGTTCACGGAGTCTGGCCTTGAGTTGTTCTGTTTACATTTGTTGAATAAATAGTTTAGTATACGTGTCTCAGACAACGGAGGGTTTGTTCCTATTGTCTTTAGTCAACATCTCCTTTTACTAAGAAGCAAGTCTATAGTCTACGAAATTTTAGCCGATAGATTTCAAGGGTGCTTATTTTACTCTTGTTTTAGTTAATGCAGGAAACTGATTTACAGGCAGTTCATATTTCTGATTTTCTTTAGGAAGCCAAAAAATACATTAGTAGATGTACTAGTGAATATCTGTAGGAAGTAAGCATAAGTCACTAAAGTTCAAGTATAATAAAGCCATCTAGGACGTATTTCCAAACCTGTTGCTGTAAAGTACTTAACCAGTCATTTTGTAATCATATTTTTATATTCTATATGTGGGTGGAAAAACAAAGTATGCGAATAGTTAATTGATACGCTTAGCACATAATTTTATTGGTAAACAGAAAAATCCTCGCATTATTGTTTAATATGAAATTTTTAAATGGATCACAATAAGCCGATTTACGAGATTCACAAATAAGCACAAAAGTATAAAATAATAGAGAACTTAAAAACAAACAAGTTAGTGGTAGTAAGTTAAAGTAATACAGAAATAGTCAATAGGACATATAGAAATTGCACTTATTTAGGTTTCCTTGTGGTAAGACTAATAGTCATGCTAACTATAAACGAATATTCTGAAGAAAAAAAATTTCATGTTAGTTCGGAGGCTTAAATCAACTGATATAAAATGTAATTCCATGACAAGTTTGCTGTGGGAATAGGTTATGCAGGTAAAATTTTTATAAATGCTCTAGACTCAAATGTCAGTCACGAACTTCATTTATAAAGCTTAGTTAAATTGTATATAAAATAGAACTGGTATAATACGGAACGAACTAATGAGGTCAATTGTTAAGTAAGAAACGCTAAAGCATAAACATATGGATGCATTAGATTTTAATCTAATACCATAACATCTCAGAGAGAGAGGTAAAGATAAGTAAATATTTCCATAAATATTTTAACTGCTGTAATGATAAAACATCCCAGAAACAAATATACTTCATATATACAACATTAAAAATTAACAATTAGAGATCCATTGTTTTCAGGCTTAGATAAATAATTTACACAGTAACAGCTATATCCATACATTTAATTCCTATTTTAGTCTATGTATACTTCTTTCTCATTTATCGTTATAAAATTTACTGAAGGTACAGATTTTTCAATTATTCCCTTACATATTTCCTTACTAATAAATAGAAAAGAAAATTTAGAACAATTCATGTATTCTACAGAATAATTCTATAGAAGTTGCATTTTCCCACTACTTTAATCAGTATTTAAATGTAACGAATTCACCACTACATACTTAAATGTCAACAAAATGCACATTTTTTATTTATTGGACGAGATGACCAAATTCCACCATAAAAGAAGGTAGGATGAGTCATTATATCCCAAGATGTGTAAAGTTGATATAGAAAAATAGAATAATAGGGAATTGAATAGGTAAGGAATATATCATGGATACAAGTTAATTTATTGGTTGTATTAGTTAGCTGTTAAGAGATGGGCTATATCTTGCAGAATATATTGTTATTATGTTTTAATGAATACTCATGGTAATTGTTTTCTTTTTAATTATGGAAAGTCTTTGAAACTATTTTAAACACCTTCCATTTATTGTTTTATTTTCGGATTCACTAATTTGCCATCCGTGTCATTTATGGGATTGTGCTTTTATATAAACAGTTCATCTTTCACAGAACCTCATTAAATCGTCTATATACTCACGCTATAATACCTAGTATCAGTCTCGATTTCATTGCTTTCAGATACTGTTCACTTGACAGTTATGGTATTATACTAAAAGTGGAGTGCATTTTTATTAAATTATATGATGTGTTAATAGTTAAAGGATTTTACATGTATTTTCTATTTATAAGAAAACATTGATCAGAAACCAGAGCCATTTAGCTCATTTTTGTATTCATATAAAAATATTTAAATACCAAATTCCAGTCCTTGTTTGGCATTGAAATATCTGAAACAAAATTTTGGCCAAATATGGAATAATAAACTATATGATGCACATGTAGTTTTCATATCGTCTGGGCTCTAGCCATTGTTTATAGGCAGAGTTAATACAAGTATTCGCACCATGATACAGAATTAATTTTTTTAGTTGTTGAATATATAAGTATCTAACTTAATTTACTCTGCTAGTTAACAGCTTATTTATTAGTAAATTCACAGAATGATTATGGCAGTTATCCTTTAGTATTTTATAAATTAAATACTGAAATAGTTCTACGTGAGATATTATATACTCCGAAGTAAAACTGATGCAAGAAGGGTCAAATAACGTAGTTTGCGTTTATTTATACTTTTTCTATGTGATGTTTTATGTAAATTACTGGTACATATAATATATATTTGTATTAGAAATGTCGAATGATTGGGGAAATGGGTGGGATGACAGCGGGGCTCAGTGGGCCGGAAACCAACACGAGTTTTCACAACAAGGAGGAAATCAAGGATATGGGTATTGTCTTATTTGGTTTTGCTTAAATGGTGATCTTAAGTGCTAGCAGGTTTCTTAAAATCTTTATTTCTTATATTAATATTCTAATGTTTATTTGTTTTATTGCAGAGGATATGGTCACGGGAGCGGAACAAATTATTACCAACAATATCAACCAAACTATGAGAACACACAAGGTGGTCAATTTGGACAAGGAGCAGTACCTCCCAACACAAATGGTCCAAAAATAGAGATATTACTACTGGTTTTATTTTACCTAATTAACTGAAAAAATAACTATACTTGAAAATTACCTTTTTTTTTAAGGATTTGGGTTCCAGTCTTCGCAGCAATTTATGTCAGATCCAATGATGAAAGCTGCTCAGCACTTTGGAGGACAGTTTGCTGAACAACAAAAAGAAAAGGTTAGTTAATGTGTACAATCCTTTGCTTTGTGAAGGATTATCTACTGATTTTAGATAACAAAATATCTAACTGCTTTCAATTTAAAATACTACTTCACTGTGGACAATTCTTATGTTGGAAAGAAATTAGGAATACTTCTTTTTCCATTTCTCCATAAGGTAGGTTCTTTATTTGAAGATAGTATCTACGACTATATTCTGGAATAATTAAGCTAGAACGACGATATTTATAACAAAATTTACATAAATATTAGGCACATTTGGGCTTAAAAGTAAATGCTTAATAATGAGCAGTTATGAATGTTAAAATACATCTAGTTACTAGATGAGATCTTGGAATTTCACATTTATTTTGACTTTAATTTTACATTAGATCTTAATTGCAGGATTGGTCTTTAAAATACAATGGATCTGAAGATCCAGCCCCTGCCCGAGATGATATAAATGCACCAGATCTCTATATTCCAGTTATGGCATTTATAACATATTTAATTATTTCTGGTTTTGTTCTTGGAACACAAGGAAGGTAAATAGTTAGTAGAATATTAAAATACTTGACTGGCATTATTATACTGTGAGTCTTCTAGGTTTTCTCCTGAAATACTTGGTATCCTAACCAGTAATGCATTTATATGGGTTATCATTGAAAATGTTATAATTTTTATCAGCAAATATATAATGAATATATCACAGGTTAGTGCTATCATCAATAAATCAGTATTTATTTAATGTACTGATTTTCTGAATAATTTTTCAATAAGTTATAAGACGTAGCATAGGTTATATTCCATAAATACGGCAAGTATTCGAGGAAAATGACAACTAATTACGTAATTTATGTAAATCAGGTTCTATAACTAATTTAAGATATTTAAGACCATGTCAGTCTGGCATTCGCTTGCGTACAGTACCTATAAATTTGTGGGGTTAGTTTTTTAAATTTATTTTTTCTATAGTGGAATTTTGGGAGATCTTTGCTTCTAAATTTAAAAGAATATTTTAATAAAATATTCTTTAATTTTTATTCTAATTCTTTATATTTAGAATGATTGTTTGTCTATTGATGTTTATGATTGGAGGAAAGACGTTCTATTATTGTGCTCTGGCGTATACGGCATTAACCCTAGTATTTTTCTTAGTAAGTGAACCAACAAAGTTTTTAAAAATGCATTTCATTTTTTAAATATAGTTATCCTCAATTGGAACAAATCTATCTCGGATCTAAGTAATTAAAGTATTGTTATTCGTTATTTTGTGTCACGTTACGTCGCTGTGCATATAATCCCGATAATTATAGCTTCGAACAGTGAAAAATTTTATCTTTGATATGAATCACTTCGGAGGGGAAGATGGTAGAAAACGAAAGTTAATTCTCATTGTATTTATACTAGTTTCTCAACCACTTATTATGTGGTGGCTGACAAGGTAGGTTTTTGTTTATTTAAGTACAGTACTTACTAGGCCTATATTTGTTGTTGATATGATCATGTATTATGCTTCCACCTACTTTCTTTGCTAGTTTTATATCAAAAGCAATCGCGCGTCGAATTAGGCTCTTTTTTTTAATGGAATATTAATATCTTTACATTGATGTATTATACACTAAGTTTTACAGCGGTGCAACTAATTTCGAGTACGGGAAGTTTGATTTTGCCCAGATGGCGATGAGTAAGATGGGAATGGGCGGTAAAGCAGGTCAGGTGCCATTGACAGCCGATGGAGACGTAGATTATGAAGCTTTGCTAAAAATGCCGAAATAAACTAAGTATACACCTGAAATTGGATTAACTTTGCTTTTAGTTTGTTTTGGATATTCATGAAATTGCTGGTTTTTTTTGGGACTGTATTTCCTAACAATTATGCCGAGTTAGGCTACTTCTCCTCACTTGTATATTTGTTGCCTTAATTATTGTTTATTTCTTTTTCTTCCGGTGACTAGTTCTAGATTAATTTTTGTTATTCATACAACAAGTTAAATTATATTTATATCTCATATTAAACATAATTTAAGTCTTAGTTGATCCAGTATTATTTATATTATTTCTAAACTAAATATGTTGATTATTTTAGCAGGAGAAAGTTAATCTAGATGACTAGCTGGTTGCGTGTGTTGTATCATGTTGTGGAGGGGTTCAGCATTCTTTTGCCCATTCACTCCGAGCAAATTGGATAATTTATATCGGTTCTAGCAGTGCTGTCTGCAATATAGCCCTCCCTAGAAATTACTGGGAGATCCTGGTTCTTCATGATTTTTTTATACTTTGTTTTTATATGTGCCTTTAGTTTTTAAACACTAGTGAACTACACTTTAAGTGGATATTAGTGAGGATATAAATTATAGAACAATGTAATGCAATGTATTGGGCAATTCTTTTTGATATATAGTAGGAATTAAATGTTTAAAGCGAAACGGGGTTAGTATTTGATCCCATATGCTGGTTAATTACTATATCCCGGAAATATGGTGATTGGACTTTCGCATCCAAAGATATTCGGGTTGAGATGGTCTCGTTTACTAGTGCTAGCTCGTGTTTTTCATATAAAAATAGTCTGGACACAATTTATTCCACATTAAGGGCGTAAGGTGATGTCTTTTGCAAATGACAGGTGGTTGAGTGTAGGCATATGAATCTTTATTAAATATATCCAGAAACTGGACAATTGCCCTTTTTTTCTCAATTTATGAAATGAAGCTTCAATATATATTTACAATGGCAGGAATTACTGCCTGGCATTCACTTTTACTATAGTGGCACGATGTTGGTTAGCTTAGTGCTTGGAATTTATTAATAGATAATAAGCATGTAACTCATTTGTTTGCACAATGTTATACAGCTCACGTAATTTGTGCTAAATGCCTTAACCTCAATTCTGATGTTTTCTTCATTGTGTACCCTTTTTTCCAAATTCGATTTCATTTTCTAGATGAATTTGATCCCATAATCTCCAAATGAGCATATTATCTTTTAAATTCCTTTGTTTTTGACTTTCTCTTTTAATATATTAGATGAATATCTTGGCTAGAAGTCAGTGATGTATATATAGTATACACTACTATAAGTAACTGTTTTAGCGAATAGATAACTTTACAGAAAGTATTCGTCATACATTCGATTTTTGGAAGCTTTAATTATTGCTGCATGATAGTGCAATTAGTTAATTGGTAAAGAATTATGGGTGCAATAATAATCGTCTACATTTCTTTGAAATATCCCTATACCTTTATTGCTCTATTTTTCACCTTTTCTGGGACTCAAGCTGTTAATTATCATTGATGGAAAACTTAACTAAAAGAGTGCTCGTAAAATTACTCATGTGCGTGAACACAACAACATTTAATACACTTCTATGTAGTCTCTTTTCATGGTTATCTGGAATTTACCCCAAATGTCGTTATGCAAGAATTATATGCCTACTTTAAAATCTTACTTATAAAGCTTGACATTGTTTGGGCATCCATATATGATATGAAAGCTCATTAAGAAGATTATAGAAGGGACATGTACGCTTCTTTGTTTTGCCTCAGTATTTACGCTCAACAATTACTACACTTTTGAACTAGAATAGGTTTTTTTTATAATCAGCCTAGATTAAACTTAATCTTTGGAAGCAGTAATGGTGTACTTGATGCAAGGATAGTTTCCAATATTTTATGATGATAATACCCTGATCTTGCGTGGGAAGAGAGCTCAATATGATTAACAGCAAAATAATTTACGGTACTAAATTTATGATTACTTTTATTACATCATTATAATAATTATGCTTATAAGCATTCATAAATTGCAATCTTCAAATTTAATAAATCATGGTTAACGAGAGTTTGTAAAGTCATAATCTTCGTAAACTTTCATTTTTAGATTTTGTTTTTATTGATTTAATAAATACATCGATTGTCTACTACGATTGTTTCTCAAAGGCCGTAGATGTCCGAGTGTAACCATGTACTGAAATGACTTAGCGATTACTATTTACTGTTCAGTTCCTATGAATTAAAATATTTAAGTCAAGTGATTATATTTTAAGTTTATAGGAAATCTAATGGAATGAAGAAAAGCGTGATGCTGGAGTTTATGAAGATTTTCAATGATAATATGTGAGGTATGAGGTCACACGCAATCTTATTGTTTAAGATATTCTGAAGCAAAATAACATATTTATGTAATTAAGTTTCTATATAACTAAACTAGTACCCATCTCATTAACAAATCTACAATATTCCTTTATTAAAATCTAATTAATCTATTTTTCCGTGTTTCGCGACTTTATTTTAACTACTCTTATCATAAGACTTACAGTGTCAAATAATTCGTATAATGGGAGCTATATTTAGTTAATAGAGAAACTTTTAAAATACACAAAATTAGAAAATCGGAATTGACCAATTAGCTACTTAAAAAAATTTGCAAATACCCATGGAAGATTGAAAAGGTAATTATAATTTCAATTAGTAGCATTTAATTTAATGTGTTGGTACGAAACTAGCTCCTGTACATTACTTACTCTGTGTACACTAAAAACTTGCAACAATGTGCATTGATAGCGAGAAGGATTATATCTAACACTTTTAATCTCTATTTATCACTGAATATCTTTTGCTTAATATATAGGTGCACTTATCTTATTATGTACTTTAAATTCAGTCAAAACATTATTGTTAGTATACTTTATTAATTACATAAAACATTTCAAGCGGCACAGTTCAAAGCATTCACTACTTGATGGCATAAGATCGTTATCTATCCTTAGTACTAACTTCAACAATGCAGATAGGTATCAAAAACGAACGCTCATCAATGAGGACAACAACATAACTGACGCCAAACCCGAATGGGACACCATTTCTAGAACGAAACCACGAAGTCTCAGACAGCCAAGGATTTCAACAGATTGATCTTCTGCCAACTAGTCGCGAAACCATAACCTTTTTTGTCATCACCGACGCTTTCGCCACGATTGGTAACAATGAGCATTATTGACTGCGCCGTATCTCATACGGGTTTATCATATGAGCGATTAGCAGTTAATTGTTTGCCTGTGAAACTAGTGAATTCGTAATTTGACCAAAATTCATGTTTGTTTAAACTGTGAAATAAGAATACAAAGACATGCCTTTTTTAAAATGTTTTCATTTGATGTAAGTTTGACAAGTATTCATTATCAATGCATCATATGTAGAGCCATTAATGTTGGAAAAACGCTTCAAATAAAACAATGCATATTTAGGGATATAGCCTACTGAATATTTGCACACATAGAAAAAATAGTTTATATATAAAGCTCTTTTTCTCTATATTTCATGCATTATATGAGTGAAATGTTTGCAGTTAAAGCTACCATATTTTTATCTATTTTTGAATGCATAGTTTTCCAGGACATATCTTACTTTTGTACCTTGAAAATGTTCCTTTTAATTCTTAAGCCAAATGCTACATACTTCTACAGCTTTAACACTCTATGAGTATCCTTAAAATGAATGCAAGATAAACATAGCTTCATCATCTATCTATAATTAAATAATTTTAAATAACTTACGACATTTAGGTTCTAGATTAATAACTTTTTGTTACGCTCTACGCTAGGTAACTTATGATTGAATCCTCTACCAATTAATTAATGTAATAAAGTAAGTAGTCTAAAAATTAGATGGCTAAAATAAGTAAAAAGGAAAATATTGACTAATGTACTGAAATTTTGCTAGAAAATGGTACAAAAGATTTGTAGTGTTAATACTCACTCGTTATTGCTTCAGCAAGTCTCACTTTCTAGTGATTTATCTGATGGCTGAAAGAGACTAGCAAATTCTCTAATAACATTTAAAACAGCATAAGAGTTAAAAGCTGAGACATTTTCAATATTAAATATCTAATCGAAGTCATGTATTTAATCCTATTCATCATATTTACTCCGTTAAGCTACTTCCTAGTTACTATAAAACTCGGAGTTCACATCATAAACAACATCTCATTTTTTGCGCTGCATACACGGAAACCATTATTAAAACGTATTTTAATCAGTTCAACACAAAACAATTTTGCACTCCAAGTGCAACCTTTGAAAGTGATGATGAATAAAAAGGCTGAGACACTGTAATACGCCACTTATTTGAGCCACGTTAAATACATCAACATCTTGTCGTTCACTTTTTCTACTAAAATATTTAAGATATTTCCTACGTAATATTATATAATAATATTAGTGCTTTTTCCACTGTAAAACCAGCCAGTCATATGAATTACATTCCATTTAATTTAAGTTTGTCATGTTTTTGTGTATAACACATTTAACCAGCTGTTAGTACTAAAGAATAAAATACAGAAAACGAAGGAAGTAGGAGAGCATATGCATATTAGGTGTTTATGTCTAGATTAATATACGTTGGTAGATCTGGCATTATTTTACATTCTTTTAGAATAGTTTTACACTCATAAGCTATAGTTTGATAGGTTTTAAAATTATGATATTTACACCTTTTCATTACTTTTTGTTGTTACCGTTTCTAGGAACAAGTAATAGGATATACATCTAGCGGCTGTTTAAGAGTATCAAATACACGTAGAAATTATGAGGAAAACATTAACTATTATTTACCATATTTCTTATGTTTTTAAATATGCAATTAAACTATAGTTACAATATTATCAGTGCTCATTTCGAGTTCTTATTCAAAAGCTTATAGCACCAGTTCAGATTCTGTCAGCGTGGTTCTATTAATTAAATGTACCTCATAAAATAATCTAAGATAACTAAGACAATTAATGACTTTATGCAGTACTAAAAAATACATTGACTAATATTTTGATGAACAATAATTATTCTGGTATTTATAACTGTCAAGAATGGTCTTTTTAAGACTTATTATTTGACCTCTTAAAAACGCTTGCCTATAACAGGACACTTTTTGATTAAATCAGTTGTTAAATGGAGGTATCAGCATAATAGACTATTCTACAATTAATGTCTATACATAGACAGGTGCTATTCATGAAATTATTTTAAAAAAATGACACCGTTTTTAAAATAGATGGTGGCATCATAGAGACTTCAAATTTACAGCCTTCTTCGCATGATTGAACTCTGAACATTTGTGCTTATTTCCATTCTAGTTCTAGTTTATCAATACATATAAGTGTATTCTCGCTAAAATTCCGTAATCGTGTTCCTCATTTCTGTGAAATATGAGATGTTCGTTGGCTAATATGTTGTTCATGTATGACGAAGTCTAATTTCCGTGTGTGCGTACTAAAGTACATTGCAACTGTTTTCGCAACTATAATATACAGTTTGATTTAAAATCTTTAGACATATTTTTTAAAAGGAACTTCTTCATTTCTGATTATATATAGATAGGTTTGCGCTCCTCCTTTCTCTCGCAGTCATAGTGCAGGCCGCTTGCCTCCACTCTGCATTTTCGATCACGAGCCCAAAGTTAGTAGGTTTTTGTGATGGGAAAAGCTATTAAATGCACCCATTTTCACTCATTTGCTTTTGTTTATCTGGTGCAGGTTTACTTTAATCAACTACTTTAGCTGTGATAGACCTGAACCTGTATCATAACAATTCTAACTGTAAAGCAAAGTTTATGTTTTTGAAATTATCTTTGACCAAACTGATTTTGTATCTAAATTGTTCTGAAACTATTTGATACTAAAGATACATTTTAAAAAATCTATTTATATCTAGATGTTTATTCAGTTCAATTCCGTTTACATTTCATTGCTTTAAATTTGTCTATATTGTTAACCTTTTACTAGTGTGTGTATGTAATAAATAGTCAGATGTTATATTCCTGCTTTTTTAGGAGGTTACCTCCTATCCTCTGCTCAGTTATGCTAGCAAATGATTCTACAGCCTTTCTACTCCAGCATGTTATGCATTTTATGTTATTTCACTCGATACCAAAAATATGTGGTTAATAGTTGGGTGCATTTAACAGAAATTGAAAGCAGAATTTCCTATTTAGCTGGCTAGTTAATACAGGGTCGTATTTTCTATTTATAACTTATTCTAATATTAGACGAAAAATGTTTACAGACGCTTTAATATTGGAAAGAACAGCACTTCATAAATGTTGGGTCAATGTTCTCGTAATGAGAGCTATGACTTTACTCGATACTTCATCATAGTTTACATTGGAACTCCAATTGCGGCTGCTGGAGTCATCTGTAATTTTATTCTTTTTGTAAGTGCTTTCATATTTATAACATGTGACCAGAGTAAACAGAAGAACAATATATGACCTAAGCTTAATATTTTAGACACGTAATCATCTTGATGACTATTATAAGCCTTTTATAAGCCTTGTTTACCAAGCTATAATTTTTTGTCTAATTTGTCACTACATAACAATCAAAATTTAATTTTAAAGCTGCATTGAGAAAAACTATTAAATTTTTAAAATGCAAAAGGTACTACTTAAAAGGCAATGTGCAGATAGTGAATAATTTTCTAGTTTGAACTGAAAACCAGACTACCAATATTGATTGCAGTCATATACTTGTTTTATAGATACAATATGAAAATCATTAACTTAGTATTTTATTTGTGGTTTATTTTCAGAGGCTATTTTCACGATCTAGATCGCGGCGCTCACCAACGCTGTATCTTCTCGTTCTCGCTATATTAGGTGACTGGATTAGTTGTATAAATTCAAACCCTAAAATTATAATGAAGTTACCGCTATATTCTGAGTGGTCATATGGTAATTGTAAAAGGAATGGCAATCAATCAGAGCTTTCCAGATCTTCTCATGGACCTTTTGTATATTCCTTTTTTCACGGTTGATGCCCTTGCCATATATAATGAGAACGAGTTCCTATACCACTTGTGGCACATATACGCTATGTTCCTCTTTGGAACCAGCCGTATGGGTAAGTTAAGGAAACGGGACACCATAACTTTCATAATAAGAGTTTCATTATAGTTCAATTTGCCTCGACCTATGTTATACTTTGCGCCACAATGGAAAGATTCATCGTTATCGCAGAAATTCGCTCGCTCGAATTTCTAGTGGGGTTAGTGTTATACATAAATATTTCAGTTATACCTCAATTCGTGTCACTTTCGTACTATGCAGACATAATTTTCTTACTCACTTATCACAACACCTGCTTACATGTTATGCTTGGTTTCTTTATTACTAAACGTTATTCGTAATGTACGGTGGATAGATAATAAACAGTACTACGAATTTATTAGCCGAGGTGCTGAAACTGTTAATAGACATTTATCCTTCTTCATATAATTAATTTTATTATTGAAAACATTGTTCAGAGAGAAAGGGCGCTCCGGAACCATCATTGTTGTGCTTGTTGGAGTATTTCTACTCCGACTCCCTGCCTTTTTTGAATATAACATTGTGTACAGATCCGATTGTCCCATTTATTTAGTAGGTATTTTTGTCTAGACATTTCTTATTAATGTTTAGTTACACTTATGAAATTGTATTTATAGAGGTCTAGCTATAATTATTTTTATACACAAACGTTTTAAATTTAGAGTTATGATTACGAACCTCTATTAGCCGGCTGGGAACATTATCAGATATTTAATTTCTACGTAATGACGGTATTGCACATTTTCGTACCATTTGCCATTCTTCTGCTTCTAAACATATCAATCGTTATCCTCACAAGAAGAAAAATACGCGGCATCGGATGGGCAGTAACAACATTCATAGACATGCCGAAAGTGACTGAATTGATAAGAAAAGGTAATATATAATTAACAAAATTGAAGCATAGAAATGAAAGCAAGAGTAAACTACAAAAAGTAACAAGGATGTTGATATAGAAAAACATTTAGAATCAATATCATCGTCAAAAAAGCGACGAGATGAACTACGCTATGCAACATGGACAATGGTATCGATTGCCACAACGTATCTTTGCTGTTCTTCCCTAAGCCTTTTCATTTCTGTAATGGAGAATATTTTCACGGAAAATACTCTTCTATTCCATGAGGATGGGAGCAGGTGCGAGATGAAGTATTTTTAATTTAGTTTACATTATTTTTGAATCTTTACGGACATGTAATGTTTTATAAAAATTGAAATTACTAGTCTTCTGTGACTACGATAATGAATGTGTTATTAAATAAATTCAGCCTCTAGGCATGATGAGGAGTAATTCACCTATAAGTAAGCGGTAAATACGGCGAAAGATATTAAATTGTGGTAAACACTGAAGAGGAGAATGAGGTTTAAACAATTAGTCATATTTAGAGCGTGCAATTACGATCTTTGATTTATTTGGACGAATTAAATTGAAATTTTTGATTTAGTTAGTGCAGAGATTTTTTGCTGCTTTGTTTGTGACGAACAGAAGGGGTAAATATCCATAAACTGATTTTAAATGCAATATAGATAACCAGCAATGGTTCAATACTTTCCATATACAATTTGCATATTTTCAGCACTTCATTTTACACTCTTGCAACGGATGCCGTTAGCATCCTTGTAGCTGTTAATAGTCTTCTTCGGATATTTGTTTACATGCTCTGCAGTCTAAGCTTTAGGTTCGTATTGTCTACATAAGTAATTTACGTCTAACCACCTACGTCATAATAATTAATAAATTCATTAAAGTCTAAAAATAAAATAAAATATGATTAATATAAAGAAAATGTAACTACAAATATTCTTTTTCTTGAAAATAACATCTGCTACTTTAGTGTAAAACTTTGTCATAAGTTATAGCAGTTACCTAAATTTTTAAAACAAAAAATACTCTTTCAAAAACAAATTTCCATCAAATTTGTGATTACTTATTTTTTATAGATAAACGTATATTATTTTTTAACATTTCTACAAATGTTTCATCCAAATTATGTTCGTTTGGGAACATGAATATAAATCTATAAACATATTTCAAGTTTCCTTTCAGAACCCAGTTACAACAGGAATTTCCTTTTCTTAGAATGTGCATCTGCACATGTAGTAAGAAAAGGAAAATGGATATACCAGAAAGAAATTTTATTGGTTACCAAAACATAATGGAAGTGAACCGACTTGAGGTTTTATAATCATTGCTCTCGAAGTAGGTACTAATCATTGGTGCAATTTTAGCCTATTTAATAGTATTTGTTCATGCTAAGTGTTAAATTTCGAGAAATACAGGTTTTTCAATATATGATGCCTTTTTAATAGTATTCCCATACTAATAATTTAGAGTCTAACATATGTTCTATCACAGTTTTCACTTTGATAGAGCTCGTACACTACATTTGTTTAAATAATTGATTATGCAATAAAATGTTCTACCAATATCTCAGTAACTCTATTTACATGTTTCTTTTATGTTATTTTTTTCTATAAACTTATGCTTGTAGAGCTGATTATTTTAAATAAAAAATCTTATAAATGTTTTATCAAACAATACGTTTAAACTGGACGAGCTTAAAATGACTCTAATAAGACCATTCTTTTCTTCCATTTTCCTTCTTTCGAACCGCTCCCTACCTATCCCCGCAATCAGCAGGTACTAATCCCTAGATGAGGCAGTCGGTGCCTTTCTGCCAAAACGATTATCCAAAAAGCCGAAACAAATGTTGCCATACAGTGGTCAAGTGGCAACCATTTGAATATATCTATTTAAAGCTCTTAATCTCTTTATAACAACATGACTTAATTGTTCTTTTTATACCATCACCATTCTAATAATAATGATGTAGTGAAATAGTAGTAAAATATATGCATTTGAAAGGAATACCTACTAATCGTGTTTTAGAATAGATAAAGGTTGCAAGAATTATTCATGCTGATTGTTATTATCTTTATTTAAATCAGTTTTTTTAGTTAACGATACATTCTATGCATAACAGTATTATAGAATAACTAATTAGGCTGTTAATGGTAAACATTTATTACTATTAAATTCCAAGTTTGTATAATCTCTCCAGTACCTATTGTTTTCCTTGTTATGAAGGGTGTTAAATATGGGGAGAAACAGCAATTATAATACCCCCTGACCCCGGCGACTCCCTGCAGGGAAAACTCGTCACGGAAGGAGGCTGGTGAGGTAATCCCTTAAGTAAACTGAGTTCCTCTTTGCGGCTGACAAATGCAAAGTAGCCGACGATTGTAATTACACAGTTTATGTAATTGACAGAGGCAGAGAATAAAGACAGAAGTTTTATAATATAAAGTAATTTATAGGAAACCTCAGTGATAAAGGTATTCGGATAACATTTATACTTTATAATTAAAATTTCGAAAATGAATAAATTGATGAGGGGCTGTGAAGTTACAGTGTAGAAATTAATGGAAAGAGTTATAAACAAACAAAGAATAACGAACGATGAGGTATGAGAATACTAATATAGTATATTCCATCTCCAGCCGACTCTGCCTAATCTCCAAATTGCGCCTCAGGGGTGTGAAGTACAACTAACAATACACCAGATGTGTTTCGAACATTAGTCTAATCCTATGCTTATCTTCTAACTTATCTTGCACCTGACTAATTGGAGAAAGGTTCCTATGTCTAAGTAATATCTGTTTAGAGCTCAAATTATCTACCATCTAATTTTTTTCATTAATTGGTACGTTAAATAAATTCCCAAACTGCAAAGTAGTGAATTTTCTTACGTAATATATAAAAATAATAGTATTACTTTGGATAAAATTATTTGTGAGCATAGCTTAAAAACAACAGAAAAAAGACTTTCAGTAGTTTACTTATTTAAACAACAAATAAAATTATCCACAATAAGTATAATAATGCTGATTATTTAGTTATACATGATTCAAAGCCTACAATGTGTATAAGTGTTAATATTACAAAGATGTAAATCATTTTAAAAAATCCAAGTTAGTAAGAAATTCAACAATATTAGGCGAATATTTCAATCGATATTAAATAATACCATATTATGACCATAGACCATAGACTACCTTTTGGTTACGTAAAAAATATATGCATTTAGAATACCATAGTCTAACAATAAATCATTTAATAATGGTAGTAATGCCGACCAGTTAGTTACTCTTTCAAAATATTTTATGCACTATTATTCATGCAAAATTTCTCTCCCATTCCTTTTCTTTTAGCTTCGGGATATCTAATTAATTCTCTTCGGATCAGATTTCTTCACTTGCCATTTGAGATGAGTCCAATTAAACGTCCAGGTGGGAAGGATTACTGTAATGCCACTCCGCCAATCATCTTCTTTAACCACGCCCACTTATATTTACTCCGCCTATTTCTCAAACTGCCGTAAAGATAATTACATTGAAAGTGTCGTCTTGACAAATAGTATCAAGTTATTATCCGGTTTCAAATTTTAACTGCAAATGGCAGGTCCACAGTATTCCTCCGAACAGGTGAGGATGCTTTAGATGTCTCTCATGCTTTTTTTAAAATATACTTTATACCTCCAAACTACTCATGCACTTTCTTGATTATGCCGTTGTTAATATCTACGATATAATGTTTTGCCTTTTATACTTTGTATATTACATATAGATAAGTATGTAACAATTACTTACAGGGTTTGAAATAACAACGTTAGAAAATATTCTTCTGTTAAACTGCGATTTCTTTTAAAATTATTATATTTTTCTATGACCTAAATTTATGCAAATTCCAGCTAGATGCCATCTGCACTGCTCTTTATCAGGCAAAGGATGGCGACCAGTTAGTTAGACTCTTTCAGCAAATGGGAGACTCACCTCACCTTAGACCAGAATGGGCTACGCAACCCGTTATGATTGGTAATATAATTTCAACACTTCTCATTATTCCATATTTTTTCTAATACATATAACATTTAAAAGTAATATAAACATAAGCATGTCAGAAATTCACATATATCGTTAAATTTGATATTTTTCAAGTAATATATGCACAATAATCAGTAGGCATTTACACTGAATGGAATTTAACATCCCTATAACTTTATTTTTACATATATTTAAACTTATATTCGTTTTATATTTTGTATGAGGCTGTTTTCCAGCATATATATTCGCTCTATTCCACTCTGCCAGTTTTGAAAGACTATTTGATGTCATTGGCCGATCACGATTTGAAGAAAAGTATTTTAAAGAACTGCAAGATATTTGGTATAATGCTAGATATAAAGAGGCAAGATAAATTACTATCATTTGAATCTAGCAAAAAGAATTTACACATTAAGAAAATGCAGATAATCAAAGCAGTACAATGCTCATTACAATGAAAAAGCTAGAATATGACTATAATACACTAATATGGTGTTATCCTCTGAGTAAATCAACATGGTATAGCATTAAACGGTTTAAGTAAACGATTATCCCACTATAAATATGCACTCACTTATAGAATGAAATGAAGAGAGGCAAAGAGTTAGGGGCGGTTGAAAAGTATCGACTACGGCGAAAATATCCTCCACCTAGAAGCATTTGGGATGGACAAGAAACAGTCTATTCATTCAAAGAAAATAGTAGGAAGGTTTGTCCCAGTTTCGCAAAGTGATCGACAAGCAAAACAGAATTAAGCATTAAAATTGTTTACGTTAATGCATAAATCATCTAAACTAATTTTATTAAAATGTGATTGGTTAATGTAGTGTTACAAAGTCTTATAATGCTATTTTCACTGTTTATTTGCAGTATTTAAAACAATTCTACAAGCAGAATAGATATCCTACCTTGGACCAAAAAAAGGAGATATCGCGAGCTACTGATCTAGGAATTGTTCAGGTGAATGGCAGGACATACTTTCACCGTAAAGCTCTTACTTATTAAGCACTACATATAACCACTCATCAAAGGTATTTAATTGCATTAAATATTTTCAGATTTCAAATTGGTTTAAGAATAGACGACAGAGGGACAAAACGAAGGAGAGCAGTTGTAATTATCATCGGTCACAAATGGTTCAATTGCAAACAATTTCTTACAGTAATCTTCCTCTAAATATGAATATGGGAATCCAATATACGCCATGCAAAACTGAGTGATATCTTGTTATAACATTAAATGAAATTATCTTGTACATAAAATCAAATTTATGCGCCTGTCGTCTCGCAAATAGTTTTTAAAGTTAGAAATGTAAGCCCCCCACTCAACTCGCTTATAGAATATCCCACGCCCAGACTTTGCTATAAGACGGATAGCCCAAAAATAGGCCAATTGATTTCAACACCGAAGCAGTGTATTGCATTAATCTTGTCCTTTTATTGGATTTGTGATGAATGAAAAACATCATAAAAACCACTAAGTAGTTAGGTAAGAATATTCTAATACATATATAAGATCACAATCGATAAATATAACAAAACAACAAGATCACCATTATAAACTCAATTCACTACCACCTAAATAACATAAGAAATGTCAAAAAAATAGCACAGATCAAACAATGATTTCATCTAATCTTCTTTCTTAACTTCTCCACAATTTACAATTGTAACTTTATCTTTCGGCTTCCCAGTTCTTGATCCCATAGCTTCTATATTTTTCACAACTGACAAACCATCCGTTACTTGTCCAAATACTACATGTGCCCCGTTCAACCTAAACGTTCAATTAGATTAAGCATATGTGAACTTCCAAAAATAGCATCTAACCATGGTGTATCTGCAGTACAAATAAAGAACTGGCTTCCATTCGTATTAGGACCAGCATTAGCCATTGATACACATCCAACTCCTGAGTGTGGTAGATCGAAATTTTCATCCTGAACATGACTTTTTGCTCAGCTCCTATGCATATTCTCACTTTTTTAAAGACAACGATTTACCTCAAATTTATATCCGTATATTGATTCTCCACCTCTACCATCTCCTAAAGTGAAGTCGCCACCCTACAAAGCCCGCTTCAACTGATTTACATATTGTATACCTTAAATATTAGCCTTGAAATTTACCTGAATCATGAAATCAGGGATAATACGGTGGAATGCTGATCCTTTAAAATGCAAAGGCAAGCCACTCTTTCCTTTTCCCTTCTCTCCAGTGCACAGAGCACGAAAGTTTTCAGCAGTTTTTGGCACCACATCGTCAAAAAGCTTTACAAACAAATAAATATGAACTAAAATTACAAATATTGTAATATCTGCATTACCCAAGTATATTCATAATTAATTCATACAAACTTCAATCGTGATAGTGCCTGCTGGTTTTTCTCCAATGTTTACATCAAGAAAAACCTTGCTCCGCGCAACGTTCGAAGCCATCCTGATAGCACTTGAGAAAATTCGAGAAGACGGGAGCAAAAACTTCATCCTTAAAACAACACTAGTAAACTTCATATGGTTACTACTATTTACACAGAAAAAGTATAATAAACGAAAATACGTGATTTTGAAGTAAAACTGCATTGTCATAAACTTTATACATCTACAACAACAAAACGAATATAATTTAACGCATTCCTTTATCATTAGATTATTCTGTTAGCCATAAATACCCACATCATATTGATAGTTATCTCACTTTGTAAATGATTAGTCTAGGATCACAATAAACATTCTAAATCTTTTTAAACCCTAAGATTAATAGATTTTCCGGGGAAACACTAGTGGGTACATATTCTATAACACGAATTTCAAAACCCAGAGAAGCTAGTCGTTCCGCCCTTCCTATTTCTAATATTGCTTTTGCCTGTCGACCAACAGATTCTTTCCATGATAATGACCTTCAAAGTAAAGATCCAATTTAAAACATTAAAATGCTTAACAACCAGAATGAAACTTACAGCTCAGAACACTCATGAGTTTCAGCACATGATTTACTTTTTCTTATTCCGCAAATAGCCCAAGTAGCTATATGACGCAAGGCACAAAAGTCTGCCTCACTATCCATATTCCATTCAGAAAGAAACTGTCTGCCACAATACTATAATCATCCAGTAGTACAGAGTATAAATAGTACCAGCCATCAGGCTAGAATTAAATACTTACCGAGATGGGTCACCATATAAAATACTTTCAATCAGCCCTCAGATCGTACTCACTTCACCAAATCTGGATTTGTGATGGCAACATGGTACAAGTACAAATCCTTTAAGATCCAAGCCACCATCAATGCCATTTAGTAAACAACGAATACCAGCATCTGTAGCACTCCCACAAAAATGCTTGCAGACCGCACATAATGAGGAGGCATTCTAAGAAGGTTAAAAGACATGTTATAGTACTTAAAATCATCCAAATTAGGGTACGACAAACCTTCAGTTGATCAACTTTCGAAATATTCAGATGTTCAACAGAGCACCGTAATCGTTTCATATTCAAATGAGAGTTCTCCTATAAAAATAAAATAACATATGCACAGGTTAAAGTGAAAAAATACAAGAGATACATGTAGAGCCTTGTTATCATATTTATTCCGTGATCCACTCCTGTCAACAAGCAAGTACTGAGCAGCAGGGGCTACTTTCGCCATCCAATAGGCAAGTTGGGCCTTAATAGTGATTTTCACATTTAAATGAAAATGCCTTTGCAGTAAATCTCTTAAAGATCTATTATTACATTAATAAATGTTTATATACCTTCCCAGCACCCAATTCAACAATATAGGAAGATGAGTCATTTGTAAGAAGAGATCCATCCAGCATATGACCTTAATTCTCTAGATTAAATTAGAATAAATGATTCAAACTATTTATAAAACAAACCATAAATCCTAACCTATAATAGAACTCTGTTGAATAATGTGTTTCTTATTAGTCTCTCCAAGATCCGGACAGTTTTTCAAATACTGTTCAATCAATAGACAATACTTTTGATCAACTTTAATGAAGTTCTTATACGTCTCAAAACATTTTTCGATCTTCGAAAGTACTGACGTTATTTCATCCTATAATAAGCTTCCAGTTTTAATAAATATCTTATAAAATTAAAAATAAGGTAAATATAATTACACATCTTAAAGAACTGTAAAATCACCAAGTAACTTTATGTTTTTTTTACAATCATACAATACCCTAGCGTGTATAAAATACTAGTGAGTAAAAATTATCCTAATTTGTTATTCCTACATAAAGCCTCCTTTTAGAATAAAATATTTAGATTATAAAGCGAGAAAGTCAAATCTAGGTAGTATTTTATATACTGAAATTCTTTCAGTTAAAAACACCCATTTAGTTTTAATATTGTGAACAGATCAAAAGTAGAAGTATTCATATAGAAAACTTTTTTCTAGTAATTTTTGATGGTAAAATATTCTCAAAACAAATATCTACCAAAAATGTAAGGCATTTACATCTTATTATCAGTACATCTGTAAATATTGGGTAAGAAATCTACACTTAAAGGTGTCAATTAAGAATATACGTACCATAGATGGTCGCCTATCAATCTTTGCGTCATATTTGGTCTCCCCTACTATAGCATTCATCCCTTCTACTATCCATGGTTCCAGGATGATACGGGAATTACACCTATCCAAAATTACTAGATAGATTAAGTAAAGCATAATCACGACATAAATATTTTAAAAATCATACTAACCGTTTCAAATGTTGTACCAATTCGGACTTAGCAACGGTATGTTTTGAATCATTTGGACATACAATTCGATCCTATAAGGGTAACAAATGACATCCTAACAACTATGATTAAATAAAACTGTTTAACCTACTGAGTTTCCCTTATTATGGATTGCATGCTCTCCACAGTATAAATTCCCTTTCTTAACTAACATCCTACATCGTCTATCTTTTTTTAATAAAACGAAGGCACACCTCGTCTGATCCAAAACTGAACTCATGATAGGTCCCTGAAAGCAATAAGCCATGACAGTAGCTGTGTGGAAAACAGAAATTGAAGACTGGCATACCACCCAATAGGCTTCAGCTATACAGCAAAACTACTTGTATCTTTACTGTCTATATTTACGTTGATATAAAAATGCTATTTACAATTGTCAACAGTTCTAGATAACACAAAATCATTTTAAAGAATCACCAAGCTATAACAGTACACTATATAAAATAGTAAACGATATAAAAAAATTATAGTAGTCAATTTTAACCGCTCAAATTGAAATCACAAATGTAGATAATGATAAAGCATTCCCAAAACATATTATCACATGAATTAACTATATTAGAGATTCACTTTTTATAACATTTAATGACAGTTACTTATGCAATCTGAAACGTGGAAATTATAGATGAATGAAAAACTTGAAAAAACAGCAGTGGTAACTACGACCTCATAATAGAACTATCCATTAAAAGTTCCCAATAGGTTCTTAGATTATTCCTTCGGCATAGAGACTTTGAAACATGAAATCTTCATATGTTCGCATATCTGACGAGTTACTACCCAACAATAGACAAATAGTGAAGCAAATGCATAAAGAGTAGCCCATACTAGTAACTTTTTTTCGGAAAGCCAAAAATCGTAGTACCTAAAATTAATTGAAATTTTAAAAAAAATTTTTTAAAAGAATGTTTTAAACAAATGGCCTATACCCACTGATTTAGTATCATGGCGATGGGTGCCAAGTAAATCCAATCCCAAAGAACCAATTCACTTCTGCTCATGTGAGCAACAATAAGGCGATTCGTTGCCTAAAACAAAAACTCAATATACTGCCCTAATTCTCAGTTATAAACAAATAACCTAACTTAGCAGCAACAGCTCCAAAAAATAGGGCAAAAAGAGTAATATTTTCATCGAACACAACAGTATTTGACTTGCTGTATATCATGCAGAATGGAATGACGACCGCCATCAAAGGACAAACGGGAAAAAGTACTGATGTTCCAGCAACTAAACTATTTGTGTATAAGTATGAAATGAAATAGTAGAGACAGACGAATCTTAGTCACACCCTATAACACTTAATATTTATTCCAAATTTATAGTACTTTTCACTCAAAACATTTAATCTATACTTTTACCATGACTTTTTCCATTTCTAAATTAATTAATCAACCTCCAGTATTAGATTTGCCTATATAGGTACAATATTCTTAAAATAGCGAAACTACCTGTCGAACCATTCTTTCCTACGCCTCCATTGATAATAACAGATAAGTATCCCACTCCTTGATATATAGAAGCAAGCAGAGAACCAAACAGCATCAAATGTCGTAACTGATAGCCAAGTACTCCTTAATAAGTAATTTTTAAAATGGATAAACTATTATTTGCAAAAGCGCGAAAAAAATCCAATCACCTATGCTCCAGATTCCAGGGCCGAATAAGGCTGTAGTCAACAACAGACCAATAACAGTCATTTGCGCTTCAGTTACATCAAAACGAGAAAATCTTAACTCACTTTATACAAACAATGACGAGATGGATATTTTGCTATTGTCTTGTAAAAATCCAAAAGCCTGATGCTAAAGAGTAAATTTGCATCAACTAACCGTAGTTGTCCTGTACAATACGTGCTCCAATGGGCGCAGTAAAATAGCGAGATCGCAACAACGCAAATGAAAAATGCACCACAACGAACATCACCAAGCTTCAATGCATACGCAATATTCAATGTTACAAATACCTAAAATAATGGCTCTCAGTTATTACACCTTTAATTCCAAATATAAATAATGAATTATTTATCAAATCTGTAAAAGAAAAGTATTTTTACTTGTGATATTGAATCACATCCATGGTCGAATAGTTCACCAAGAGGTGATGCAGACATAGTACGTCGAGCTTGCTTGCCATCTTAATCAATCAAAATGTAGAAGACTAACTCTGATAAATTTAATCATTGGTCACTACCATTCATCCTACTTTATTATTCCTAAAAGATTATACCAAATCAAGTCAAATGTTCTCAAGTATATTAAGAGAAACCTGTTGCATCTAGAGTTTGATATATGAACAGTCCAAGAGCAGCTAATAAGTAGGCCCATGAAGGACCCACTTCTCTGGCAGTGGGACAAAAGTAAGTGAGTGTAAGTACAGTGATAAGATTAACAATCAGGCCTAAATAATTGCCTTTTTCAAGTAAAAACAGATCCATTTCAAAGGTTATAACATTGTACATAAGTACTTGGTAAAACAATGCCAAACTAACCAATAAGGGTAATGAGATTAGGTGCTAGCCATAAAGGGTAAAATGTTACCACTTTCTCCCATAAAACTTTCATGCATAGCTCATCCAACCAGCTAGTATCCAAGGCTGAATACTTGTGATCCGATAATCGATTTAATTCTTCTGGCGTAAGCAAGCAGTCATACTATAAAAAAGCACTTAGAATATATACACGTCCGATAAATGGCTTTACATCAAAATAAACCTGTATTCATTACATAAATTAAGAATAAATACGTATCCACACCTCCAAATATTGATCGATATATCTGAAGCCAACAGTATGAGTAAATTGAACTGGTTGCCGGGGTGCATAGGTATATCTATAAATAGCTTTCAAAAAACATGTACCTTACGATTTAATTCTGCATCGGTTTTGTATGAAAATACTGTGTCTATAATATATTAATATATTAAGATTTTTACCTATCCCTCTTCATTTCCCTTTCAGCTCTAGGGGTAGAGCGAGTGCTCACAACCATCCTATGATACTACAACAATTCTACTTACACCCCAGCCAAAGAAATCTGAAAACTAGTATTCCACAAATATGAATTGAACTGAAAGCAATAATTGCTACATAATTGATGAAACCTGTTTATAAACCACTTTTATGAAAGGCATTTATCTTTAAATCTTACAATATTGTAAAAATAAAAGTAATATTTCGCTATTAACATAACAAATACGTAGCATCATTAAATGAAATTAATACATAATTTTTCAACAATTCAAACTACGTGATATATGCAGTAAATAGAAGTAAACTATTAGGAAACGAGATCTTATTACAATATCAACCACTTTTTAGGCAGCTATAGGTTACGTTCGTCTAATGATTGATACATCTAATAATTTACACTTATGACAAAAGGATCAATAAGCAATGGTGATTGCATACTGGTGAGAAAAAAAGGCTTTAAAAGTTTAGAGCTAAATAGGTAGTTTGGCAAATACATCTTGGTTCACTTTAAACGATTATGCTAATGTTGCAAGACCAATAATACCTCGTAATACTTACAGCCTTATTAAACTCATAAAATCGGATGGAGAAAGAAATAGTCCCGAGGCCATAATTCATAAAACTAGGCAAAAATATTTATAGCAGCATAAATAAGCGCATAAAACTAGAATAACAATCAAAATCTTTATATTAATTCCGAAATTAAAGAACTCGATATGGATTATATAAGAATTTCCCGCATTTCTCTTGAAATATGCCTGACTGAACCCTCTAAAACCAAATTTCTATCACCCTGGCGCGAATATTCAAAAACGCATAAATTTATTTTTAAAAAGAATTTAGCTGCTTTGCTCTACTGACTATTTGTTGTAAAAATTGGTTGTCATGTACCATTATTAGATCATTTTAGTGGCTAAAATACTTGCGTATACATAGAAATATGCGAGTTATGTATAGAGAAGCTATTGTAAGTAGAACTAACTAGTGTAATGAAGGATTACGACATTCCAAAAACATTTTTTTTCTAACTCTAAAGTATCATTTTTCATTATAAGCAAAAAAACTCATCAACTGTATTAATTTCTGAGAAATATGACAATAACTGAAGCAATGCTGCTAGTAGTTCTGCTTTAAATATAATCATAAATGTATGCATCTATCCACATATATTTTACATTCGTTTTTAAAGTGGGACAGCATAACGTGACTAATATTGTGTACTATTTCCAATTAAAACTTTCTTTCCATTAATTCAATAAAAATGCTATTTTTCACAACTGAAGAGTATCAGAAAAATGCGAATAATTTTCACGTAGTGCTTTGTTGTGCAAACCTATTCACTAGTTAATTACTGTTTTTAGAAAAAGAAGGAACACCTGTAGTAAGTACAGAAAATAAGTGAATTTTCTCATAAATTGACTTTGCTGCTATTGATAATCTAGGTACTATTTAATATTACAATATACTGATTTTATGTATTCCATTCATAGTAAGGGACGAAGTATAGGGAATTTATGCAATCTTTGAAAGGCGGGAACGAAGTAAAATAATTAAGATTGGATATATAAAATATTATATATATCTGGTGTCAGTGGGGAGTGTTGGATACTTCACTCAAAAGAATTTTAAACAATTGTGCCATTTTATCATGCCCAATGTTTCTTTTCTTCACTAGCAATGTTGAATCAAGAGGTTAGATAACTTTTATTGTTAATAATTTATTAATATAGGGAGTATGTGTCCGATATACTTCGAACAGGTTCTAACAAAGCTACAGTCATACAAATATGCATATACCATGAAGTTATATTACCTTCATGCACTTATTTCTAATTCTTAGGCTGAATAGTAATTGGGATTGTTCTCGGCTGCTGTTCGGGTTTTTTGTCATATTTAACAGTTAACACTCCTTCTTTGCTAAGTTCACTTTTTACATCGTCCACTTTAATAGATGGTGGAAGGTTATATTTACGCAGAAAGTGACGTTCCACCTGAAAATATATTAATTTTGTTCCCTGAATATATTCTCTCAGCATATGTATTTACTCATACCTGTCCAAACTTATCCGTCTTTTCAGCATGTTTTCCTTCAATTATCAGTTGGGAATCAATTATATTTACCTGAAATTCTGTTTTCTTGATGTAATTGATGTTACTGCCATTCTATATGTATAATGCATATTTAAATACCTTTAATTCTTCAGGTTCAAATTGTGAGACATCAACTGAGACTGTGTATTCTCGTTCGTTATCAACTACCTGGAAAATAAAGACTTTCTCTCTCATTAGGAAATATTTATGATTATAAAGACCTGAGTTTTCAAAAATGGGACGTAAATTATTTAAATTAGATGAAATTTACGTCAATGCCCTCTCCGATTTTGTGTCCACTCATCATGGTCTGATCAACCCAATAAGGGCGATGAAATGGACGCTCAAATTCGAAATCATCAAAAAATCTAGAATTGAACCCCATGAGAGGAGAAAAGGGTGGCATGCGTAGGCGACGATCCATTTCTGGAAGATATTTTAAGTGTAACGATAAAAGTGCGATAGGTATAACGGAAGGAAACGAATAAGATTAAATACATGTATATGGTTATGGTATTTGATTTAAAATTAAAGACTGGAAGTATGGTAGTACTTAAAAAGTGGTTGTATGAATGCGTAACTCGATCTTTCTCATTTATTTGAGAGCGAAGGTGGCTAGAGGGCGGAGGAATTCTAATCTTCTCTACAAGCATTACGAAGGAGAGCAAACATCAAGATTCAACAGAGGCTGTTGGCTTTAATTGTAACTGCACTGTTGCTGACTTATACCGAATCAAAAGGTATTTAATACTCAGCCGATTATGCAAATTGAAAGGGTCTTTTGCAGTCCAGTCTAAAATGAGTAATACATGAATGATATTACTAGTTGATGTCGTGATGTTTACAATTTTTATGGTTTCCAACTTCAACATGCCATTGGTGTCGATCGACTGATACAAGGTCTTCCGAATCTCGTGAAGATTGGAAACGCTAGCTGGAATTTGATGAGCACTGCTGGCCAGATGATGTTTCTCAACACAACCTCTACTCAGTTTCTTGTATCTCAAGGTTTCTAAGCCAATGAGCTTAAGCAAATGTCACCAAATTTTCTAACCATATTATTGCTTTTGAGTCGTTTCTTTTATAGAACAAGTTTATTCTAGCAGATGTGCTTCTTATAGTATTTTCAAAATTCTTAACTTCGAGTGATATTTCGATATTTTCGGCAATAATCAGCATTGGGTAAATGTGGTTAGTACAGCAAGTGGATTGTTTATATACAGCCAATATTGAAAACTGTGTGGCCTTCCATTTTTAAGCTAAATATTGAATTAGTATTTAATTTATCGAGTATATTTAAACTATGATAGTTTGAATACCTTCATAAAAATTCTTTTATTCAGTTACTCTAAGGAAGACGATAATGATGGAAAAATGCAATAGCCTACAAAGCCGACCTTACCGGAAAAACATCCTAAAGTAAATTTGTTTTGTATGTCTATATCATGTTAATTGTTATTGAATCCATTTCGTAATCTTGACAGTATTGACTGATACATTTTAAAACTTTCCATAATTCATTTCTAACATATATTTCAGTAATGTAGGCAATGATAGCCTCATGTGATATGCTCCAGAATAATCCGTTTCGGATAATGGAATTCTCATTATCCTCACCGAATATCTTTTAATATAAAAATATCGTTACTAGTATTTACCAGCAAGATCCATTTCTCTTATAGATGTTTTATATAATATAATTTCTAGGCTTGAAAGACAAAGCATTTCCGTTGAGGTTCTTTGTAATGGAAAACAATCAGTATTAAAATTTCCTTTAATACCACTTCTATTTTACTAGCGCGCGTTATATAGAAATATAACGGCGATGAACCGTAGAAAATCGGCGTTAGGTAGGCGTTGCTTGGAATTGTGCTCTTCAATAATACTTGATTAATCTTTAATAGTTGTGAAGGAATTAATTCGGGTGGAAATATAACTTTTTATATTCAGTTGGAATTATTCCAGATCTGATCTAAATTTCAAGCGGAAAAGTGCATCACTCCATTTTAATTTATTGACTCTCCGTTTAATCATTTGATATGGATATTATTAACTAAAGATGTACTCTTACGGATGATCGAGCTGATATTAATTTTGATCAAATCAAAAGTTGACTTAAGTTTTAGGTGAAAACTAGATAATAAGTAATTATCTTTCATTATCTATATAACAATCTTTTATTGATATTTCTCTTATAGAACCTTTGATATGCGAATAAACATTAGAGCTTCTATTAGTCCCAACTGAATTATAAGTTTTTTTGACTAAACACTTATTAAGGTTAAAATGTGACTAGTTTATGGTGCGTGCTCTCTTATGAATAATTTACTCAAGCAGAACCCGTTCACAAACAGCGGTTGTTGGAGCGAATAGACTAACATCTTAGTCTGAATATGAGTTAAATAGAATATCTAACTTATTTAATCATTTACAGGAGTGTTCTAGCTTGATACACTTAATACAGGATTTTATAATTAGAATAGAATTATTGTTTATTATTCTTTTGTCGCAACGTTTATCATGTTATTTTTAGCAGATATAGTATCATCCATTTATTAAAAAACAAGCTAGTAAGATTATAGTTTAGCAGAAAAGATGTATTTTTAGATAAACCTTAATTTTTTAATTAGCCTCATAATGAAGTTAATTTTCTGAAGATTGACCTAGCTTTTGAAATCTATCGTTTTACAAAACTAATCTTAAAAAATTGCTAATGATGTAATAGTTCCTCTACAACTACATACACATATTCTCTTTATGTATTACAGATATAGAATAACTTCGTTGCATTCATTTCGTTCGTTTCTGATGCTTCTCCATTTTGTAATGGTTTTTCTCATTTAACCCCCATATTGGAAAAGACATCAATTTTTCCCCTCTATAAAAATGTAATGCTAAAATGAAGTTAATAGAATTGGATGTTCACAAACATGTAGAGTCATGAAATATGACATGACACAGTTTCTTAGCTACAGGGAGAATTTAAGGTTAGTGGCAGCTTCATTTTCCGGTTAGAAATTCGTGTCCGATTGCATGTGACGTATCAAATCAAGCATGTTTTGTTCAAAATAAGGATCTAGCTCATTTCCAGTGTTTACCGACGTCCTATTCCCTTCTGCAATAATTATATTGCAAGTATATATAAAGCACATCCCGAATAGGAAATGACTACCTTTAATAATGTATTCCGAGCTATACATAACATCTAATATTCCTCCTAATTTTAGCTCCTTGTGAACGGTTGAACATTAGCAAACTTCTGCCAAGCCATCTCCACAACACATTTCCTATGTTTTGGTAATTAAATACTTCAACTAAAATACATTAGATTATGAGACATTTCGTCTTACCTTGTTGCAAGAGCAGTGTTTTGTCTAAGGATCCACTACTAAGTAGAACCCCAGCAAAAGAATTAATACTAAAATTTGTATAGTATTATTTGTGGGAATGTTATATACCTTCACAACACTATATATCTGTGATTAGTTAGAAAATAGCAAAGTAAGAAGAACGTTAATGTTATAGCAAGCTTGTGCATTGATGTTTGTTCTAGAAGATGCACTATTTTAAATTTCCTTAAGGCAACCCTACTCTTTAAGGAAAAATAAAACTGGAAAATTCTCTGGCTATAACTAATTATAAAAGCCATTTTAAAATGATTCTTGATGGCAATAATTACTATTGCTAGGCTTAGAAATGCTGTGATAACTTATTTACGTAATAGTGAAAAGTGATGCTTGGAATGTAGCCGCCGTCTCCCTTCACATCGTCGTGTGGTTTCTTTTAATAATAAATCGAAATCAATGTCTTTCTGATAGAATCGAGTAGGCAAATGTTGGTTTTACCTAATAAATTCTATAGGTAAAATATCAACAATGAGAGAGGGTTAAATTACATGAAAAAACACAAATCATAATAAGACTAGCGCTAACTTTATGGATTTTCTCAGGGGTTCAATAAAATTTAGTGTGAACATGCTGAAAAAATGGGACAATTTTGGTGACCCTCTTCATCCATGGCAACAGCAACCTTGTTGTTTTGAAAATAAATTGCTATCTTCCGATTAATTGTAAGAATTCGAAGAAAAACATTCCATCGCTCATTTACGTCATTTCAAATTATAAGAATATTATATTAGGTGATATTTCCAGTTTCTTTAATTTTTGAAAACGAATTCAGTTTCACCCACTAGCTAGTTATACCTCCAGCTAATTTAAAATCCGCCGTACTACCGAGCAAAAAAACAAAAAAGGTCGAATAAAAGATTCATTTTAATTAGATAAATTATATTGTTACAATACATTTTGTTATTATGATCGATTATTCACCATGAATTTTTAGTGCATTGCAGAATTTCACTGTTTCGGACCTAACAAACGATGAAATAATTTTCCTTCCCCTGTGAATTAATCTTAGATCAGAACACGTGCTGCTCATTTCCTAAGAGGAAATAATTTCAGATCCTCCTCACCTCATTAAAATGGTCCATGTTTAGGATTTCACCTTAAATCAAATTCTAGGTTGGCGAACACAAACCACACCAGTTAATGGAAGTACACTCTATTTTTCAAAGGACTGGGCTTAAGAAATACTATTTACTTATTTTTATTCCTGATGAAGACCAATTCTAAGAATTCTAAACAAATGATGCTCTATGAAAATAGGAGCGTCAATTTATATTTTAAGTTCTCATTGATTTTAATAAACTGACAATGTCTTGTTTTGATTGCAAGATCTAGTTATTAACATAGTGGGATAGTTCTGAAAACGAAATGAATAATTGCTAGTATATAGCATATCAAAGCTTCGTGGTATTTATAGGTCATATGAGATCTTAGCCACTATCTGTCATAGGCTTAAATAGGGCGTTAGTTTTTTGAGAGTTCAAAAAACCTCCAACGAATAACTCGAGAATGTAGCAGTAGTGTATACCTCAAATATTTTCCTCTACTTCACCAGAAATTTTTAAAATTAGTCTTTTTTCAGTATTCAGGGAAAAAAGGTAGAGAAATACTTTCCAATGAACAATATCTCCACGATAATATTACGCCGCTACATAACCCACTGCCAACATCATCGATTAGATAGTAAAAAAAGTTTTAAAAGTACATTCTTTCTTTTCACTATTCAGGTTAAATTAGTTTAGAACTTTGTTTATTAAATTTTCGCATGTTTATCCTTCGTTTGGCTTTTTTGTTACTGAGCCTGGAGCATCTAATAGTTAGAAGATTGGTTCACTTGTCTATTTAAATCACTAAGTTACCGTATATTATGTCAATTTGTCGTTATTTTCAGAGAAAATCCTGTGTTAGAACTCTTTGAAACCCACTCTAAGTTTTTGTCCTTATGTCAAGGAATAAAGAATCATTGGGTTCTTTGTAACCCACCAGACAATAACAGGAAAGTGTCAATCCTTAACCAGTGCCCATTCGTAGAAATGTAGCCTTCCGTCTTCTAGTTGACCTTCGTCTCTAGTAAGCCTAGTAATAGAACATCAGATAAGCCCTCACAAATTAAATTCTAACCACGACCACTGTTTTCGTGTTTGTTATTACGTTATATTATTTTTTTGTAATACGTTTATATATTAGCTTTTCAATTACATAAGGGCAAGGTTATTTCTTTTTTCAATTTCTTCTTCGCGCTTGTAACGCCTAAGCCTAATAGCACTATTTATTTTAAAAGAAGGCTCGTTACTTGCAAGCAACGGAAACATACAAAATTAAACGGCGAATCGCTTATGCATCTAGAAATTACCAAGGTTTGTACACCTATTATGCACTAACAAAACCATTCGAATCCACCATCATAATCATAAAAGAAAAGTTTGTCCAGAATTTGACAATTTTTGCCTCTTTACTTCGGTTAGCTATTTATATAAAAATCAAATAAACTTTAGATTTTCACAAAATTGATATGATGTGTACCTCCTAGTGGAAATTGATTTTTAATTAATTTATGGTGACAGCACTCTAAGATTCTTATCCACTATGGCGCATAAACATCTAAAAAAATTGTCTCTTAAACTACTATTTTAAAATTTGTATATTATTACTATCTAATTAAGAACGTTTATTTTTATGGTAGTAGAATTTAAATCGTTAGAAAAGCAAGTCGTTTTAGCTATTGAGCAAGATGTAATGCTAAATATATTAAGTGTTTAAGACAATTAATTTCCTTACATCATATTAGAACGAAATACTTCACATCTTAATAGTGTATATTGACAAAAAAATAGTTTTCTATTCTATTTTTATTAATATTTGTTCCGAGGAAATCGGGGGCTATACATGCTGCGATAATTGAGTTTCAAGTTACAGCTTAATTACGGTTATAAGCTTAAATCCTTTATAATTAAAAACGACGCAACTTACTTTTTTTAAAGCTGTCACGAGTAGTTTTCCACCACACGCGTTTCATAGGATCTAATAAAAGAATATATTACAGAGATCCTATGAATAGATCTCATTCACTCTTATAGGATAACTGACAAGTACTCATCCCTAGAACCACTCAACTACCTAAACCTCACTAGAACAACAGGAAAGTTTTATTGACTTTGAATATCTTAAGTGATTATACTAAATTTAAATCTTAAATAACTAACTAAATTTACTTTAAAACTCTTATATGCATATATTGTCCACCCTTATTTCTCTTCCTATCAGCAAAAAAATTAAGTACATTTCTGTAAGTGACAGTTTTTAAAATTATTGTAGCTTTGGTTAGAATCTGCACGTATATTTTGATATCATATTTATTTCACCGAGTGGAGAATTTCTCTAATAAAACTTTTAAACCATGTTAAGTTTCCTCAGTTATGGGAAGATGGCTGCAAAAGTTTCTTACTTTTACTTCAGACTTCCAAAGTGGTTCTCCACTTGCACTTCCTTGATTCTATTTCCTACTTTCAATTATTTCTTATGTCACTTGTCATCTCATTGTTCCCAACTCTCCTAGTTAGGTATGGTCTAGTGCACACCTTATTAATTAATAGCTTTCAGATCCACAACTCATCTTGGCAATCACAATGGGTTCAGGACAAAGGGTTAAAATGGTGAGTTCTTTTTCTTTTTACTTTCCTTAAACCAAAAGTTCCATCATATTTGAATATAAACATCCATTTTCGACCCTAGAAGTTTAGCACTTCATAACTGTTTCAATAAATCTAAGAAAACTTTATGGTAGTGATGTTCATTCATTTTTGTTCTTCCTACTTGATTGTTATCACCGAAACTTTTAATTGAACTCTATCTAAATAGTATAAATTAAATTTCACCAAACTGAATGGCCACTGTTAGGTGTTCAAATGGTCAATTTCCCATATAGAAATATTTAGCAGTTCTATTGTGCAAGGAAATAATTTGTTATAATCTAATAATTATGAACATGAATAATTGTAAATAAGAACCTTGTTTACCGATGTTACTCTATGCAAATCGAGATAAAATAACTCTAGACGTTCTAATTTATTTAGTGATCTAAGTGTAGTGGCATCTCCAGATTACTTACCAAATATTTCCGATATTTTCGATATTTTCAATTACAAGAGCTTCACTTTTGTAGTTTATCTCTTTATACTAATTTAGGCGAAAATTGAAGAGCCAAATATATTTCCTCAAAACTAAAAATGTAGTACTCCAGGTTTTTATTTTTCAATTTACATACGAAAAAACATCTCGAAAAGCCATATATCGAGGTCTTAATTAACTATAATTGTTTTCTATTTTAATAAATGTACTATTTGCACTAAATCTTCTTGTAGAAAACTAGATATTCATTGTAGATTACATTTGTCGAAAACTTGGATCTTTTTGTCTTTTAATCTTTGTTTTGTATTGAATTAACTAGACGCCTACTAGATTAGACCTCTGTCATGGTTTCTTCTCTCTTATCTGACATAAACAAACTGTAATACGCTCTAGGCTTAGGCAAGATCACTGTTAGATTATTTTAAATTATGTATTTGAAGTTCTTGCCGTTTGGTGAGGTTTAATAGAAACTGTACCTCTAAAATTGTTCTCCAACAATACTTTCGTGGCTCCAGTTATTTCGCCCTATTTGTGGAAAAAATTGTGTTTCAAGGAAGAATTTGCGTTGATTTCATCCCTAGGAGTAACTTGTTGTTTTGAACGAGCGCTCAGCAAAAGCATAATCAAGAGACTAAACATACCGTTAGATTTTTGCTATGAAATGTTTTATTGAATCTAAACCAATATTTCAAATTCTCATCAATTCATAGATCTATCCATAAAAGACATTACGAGTGAAATTAGTTGTCTAGTATCAAAGAACACAAATCTTCGCAACTTTTTTTCTAATTATGTCCTTTTAAGCTAATTATGAGATAGATCCTTGTCATAATTAAATGTAATTGTTAGTTATATTTATTCAATTGTATATATATATATATATTATGCGGGCTTTGTTAGTAGATGCTTACTCAAACAAATAAGGTGTTTTGAGCACGAGTTGTATTGACACTTTTGACACTTCGCACTTCTTGAAATGTTCCCTTTCATTGCTTTAATATTTGTGCTTAACGTGACCTTTCTTAGTTGTGAAAAATATTCAATTCACCAATTTAGCTTTAAAAAATCTCATATATAAAAATACTACACATTATAAGATCTCATCAGACTAATGATTGGATTTTCATTTTATTGCGACTTCGCCTAATTTCAAGTAAATACATAAAATCACTCTCAGTTATTTCAACGTGGTCTTATTTAATAAAAACTTTTTCAAATAATGGCTTTTATATACGATAGGATCTGTCACTCAAATTTTCATTCAAATATGAAGTTCAAAGTATAATATTTCACACATTACATGTAGAATGCTTGAAAATTCCGAAAGTTTTCCAAAAATCCATATAAATCAAATTCTATTGGAATACGGTGGGTTTATGGAGTTCTTTAGACGTGTTTATATAGCTTGTTCTCGATGTATCGACATCAATACTAACTTTCTGCCATTTTGATTATGGAATCAACGATTTTAGTGAAATATGATATTTGTCCCATGTCCACTTCTAGGTGGGCTAACCTCTGTTCTTTATTTTCAACTACTAGTACGTCTTCTCTAGATATTCCTATAAGTACTCAAAGAGAATGAGTCTTTATGATTGTGGTGAAAACTTTCTTCTGTCGGAAGTCAATTCTTCACAATGACTGCAGTATGCTTGAGCCTATTATCTTGTTTGGCAGTAGATTCAGAAAATATCCCATAGAAATATCCTGCAAAATTTTCAAAATACGGAACATATTTTTATCACTGCAATTTGAAGCGACATAATATTTCTGCTTTTTTATTTTATTTCAACCGTTCCATTTATTTGGAACGCAGCCCGCATAGACATGAAAGAAGGCTTATGTGAAGTATAAGACGGGGAAATTGAATAAATAACTGTGCACATGCATCTGTGAAATTACTTTCCGTGTCCAAATTTCTACACATTTATTTCTTATAATTTTCGTTAGTTTTAAGTCAGTATTTCATAGTTTAGAAATCGTGAGATAAATTATGGCTGCAGCTCTAAATTACAAGGAAAATCTACTCTGTATTGTTTTAATACATAATTATAGATGTAACGTAGAATTATTTACACTAGCCAACATTTTATCAAATTAACTATTTTAACCTACACACTTTAATTGTTTAATTTTCGTTAATTAAAGTACCAATGGAAACCGAAATCATAACAATACTGTTAATTTTCATTCTACTCGGGGTAATTTCAATTTCCAGCAAAAATTAAAGTAACAAGATTAAAGAATTTATCCTATGTGTTTTGCAGCTAAAGTTTCCAGTGAGAAATTGTGTGAGATTTCTCCAATTTTCTCAAATAAATATTTCTTTAAAAGTAGTGTAAGTATGTTACCATTACTTGTTTTGGATACTTTTTCTGGTTATATTAATAATAAAATAGGATGCTAGTTTATGGTTATTCTACTGAAAGTCACAACACTTCAAATAGAACTCTATAATAGTGGCAAGTATGAAGATAAATATTAATATTTTCGTGGCTTATAGAGAAGAATATTAAAAAATTCTAAATTTAATTTGTCCAGTTAAGTATTTATTATAGAGAGTTGCTGGGAAGTTTCCCTAGCCTAGGAGAGTTCCTTATCAGTGTCGATTTGCAACTCATCCCATCTCTGCAACTTCCATTAGACTAATTGCTATCTGGCATCTGTTCCTAGTTATGTGGAGATCGAGTGACAGACAGGATACTGTTTTCCACCTAGCGAGAACTATTAGTAAGATTCATATTATAATCGTGCTTCCTAGACGTAGACTGACAGTCGTCCCCTAAATATCAACAGCAGAAACAAAGATCTCGCTATATGAACACCACTCTATATCATCAAGGGAGATCTCAAGTCGATTTTTTGTTCAAGTGCTCTTAGTAATCATATTGGCTTAGGCTTTTCAGATACAGCTTTCTAATACTAAGTAAATATTTTAGACGAAAAGGGATTCTTAGTCTGACTACTTTTTCATACATACAAAACTATATAATGTTAAATAAACATGAGTCGTTATTGAACAAAACATTATTTCAAGTTTTATCAGATTTGCAAGCTTAAATAAGATTGAAAGCGTTGAATTTGCGACTGTTATTTTCCATACACTTTCTCAGTCGTCTGGATATCATAACCTCTTGCACTCTGCTTAATTCCCAACATTGGGAAGTATTAATTTGTCTTACACCATCCGTTTAGGTTGGATGTCCCCTGGGAGTCTTTGGTAATTCATTGTTAGGCTAAAAAGTTCCCTATTGGATATGACGCATACAATCTAACAATCTTTTGTATTACAAACACGTGTTCAACATCTATATGAAGCATGAATTAGACAAATAAAAATAATTTTTATCAGCAAATTTTATAATCCCCGTGAAAGTAATTTTTTTTAACGATTTGTGCATTCACATTTTTACATCATGTCTCACATCCGTCTCTTTGAATCCAAAGAGCAATCTAGGCTTGACCGTCTTTGACTGACAGCAAAGGATAATCTGTCTTATACAGTATAAATCAGCTCAACTTTCAAGACGGAGTTATATCATGTTTACAGTTTGAAAAAATTTGTGAAATAATTTATCTAGTCATTAGTTCACTAACCTATATATACAGCAAATTTCAAACTAAGTGCATAATTTTGTTACCTTTAATATATATGATTTTGAAATTTTACTTTGTGAACTGGAGTACAAAATTTTTAAATATGAATCAATGTACCAAAGTGACAAAGTGAGTGTGATGATCATCGAATTTAGAGTGAGTGGTTTTAAAAGTAATATGACAGATTCATGAAGACTGAAAATTAATTTCCATTCTAAATTTGTTAAATTAACCGCAATTCATAGTTGTTTTGATTATCCTATGTAGTTTGTGCCCACTAATCTCGGATGTTACCCTTTTACTATTTGCAAAGGCTTATGAAATTTATTTTAACTGTCTTATCTGGAACTCTCCTTAATAGATTTTTGGACTTAATGCATCATATGTTGAAGCTTTTTGGATAATGCAACGATGATGCATTTATTCAATTAGTTAGATGTCATTTGATGAAGTTAGCTTAACCGATATGTTGATTTTAATTTAGATGCCAACTCATTAATGCGATGAGAACAATCATGTGGCCATCGACATCCGTCTAACTAGCGTTGTCTCATCAGAATATCTATAAGTGGTCTTCATGAGCTCTTTAGTGTGGCTAATTTCACTGCAAACTTGCTTCAACTAATTAGGTTGGAGAGCGTCCAGTCGTTCGTAGTGTATTATTTCTTTTGCAACATATTTTGGTTCTCGACCCTCGGCTCCTCAATTCTCTCTCTTGCCTCACTCTTACTATTTACTGCTTATTGCAATAATAACCAAAGTGCCGTGGACCTATTGCACACAGTTGAATTCATCCTATGGCACTTTCCCCGTTATTCTTTCGCCAATCCCAAACACCATAGCGGGATGTGGTAAAGTGGATACGATTCGCATATCTTCCAAAATGTGCTCAATGAAACGCTTTTATACTGATTGGAAAACAAGCTTTGAATAAAATGCATTGATTATATCTTGATAACAAAATCAATAAAGTGAATTTTCTATATAATTTATTCTATGCATAAGTTATTGGTAGATATCCAAGTGCTAAAAACTAGCGACTTGGAGTAATTATATTTAGATGTATTAAAAATAAACAGCATGACATCTTTTCATCATTCTTTGTCATGAGTACTAGAAAAACAAGATAATAGAAACAACATCACAGGTGTCCTCTGTTCGTATTGTCCAGACAAAAATATTAGGAGTTCCTTCAGTTGAGAACTATGAATGAAACAACTAAATGCAACAGATTTTAAGTGACTAATTATTATGATGTAAGGATTTGCAGCGTGTTTCATGAGATCATACTCTTTTTAACAGCTAATGTCGGATTACATGTTGCGTTCGTAATTAAGTAGGCTTAAATTTCAAGAACCAAATCATTGTAGTCATGCAGAACTGTAGCCAGACGCTGATCTAAAGATATTTGCTATTATTTTACTTAATAGATACAATAAGTGAGGTATAAAAAATGAATTCCTAGCATCATCCAAAAATAACTAATTCATAAATATACAATGTAAGCGTAATATGGCAAATATTTTCCTATTATTCTCATTAGAATTAAATTCAAGTCACTAAAAAAATGAAGCTTTATTAGTTTGAAATATTTTTAGCTATAATTCAACTATACTAGGTTTGAAGCTCCTCACTTTCATTGTCTTTTTCTTGTTTATGAGATGCTTTCCTTCTCGAAGTCATTTTTTACAACCAATATCCACTGTTACTCATCGACTTTATTTACCGCTATCTACTCATATCTAAATCTCAATTCAAATAAAAAACTAAATATGAATCAGTAAGGAAAACAGTTAACACGAAATCTTCGTCACAACATTTCAAGTATAGCTGATATCCTAGATAGTTGAAATATATGCATTTCGTAATAATCCTATCTTTATTTTTATTTCAGAGATCTTATCTGTCTGTTAGAGTTTTTAACATACTTTCAATTTGGATATAATGCTTCTCCACTCTCAATCTGAGTTTTTTTAGTGCTGGATTCTTGATGGTCTGTTCTTTGATATATCATCTGCTCATTCGAGCAGTTCTTTTTGTCTTACCTTATACTTTTGATATAGTAGAGTAGTCACTTTGTCATATGAGAAATAATGAACTTTGTAACAAATCCTGGTTACATTAAATATATATTTGTTTTGCAGTGCAGTCAGTTTTATAGTAGGTTAATAATCAAAGTTACTCCAGTCTCTTCTAATAGGAGGTTTTTATTCTCGAAGATACTGCTTAGTACGTTATATTGTTCTAGATATTCTAACCAACCAGTGGTCTAACTTTCTCATGAATTTTAGTGGCAAATTATACATTTTATAGGTGGTGGGAATCATTTTCATTGAGTACCATTGTTATCAACATTGTCCTCTTTAAATCAAGCGCTACTTGAAGGATTTGACTGTTTCTCTTTTCACAATCAACCTTGTAATTTGACTAATACCTTGTTCGCACATAAGGCTTGTGAATCAGGTTATTTTGTCAAGGGACACTTAGTACGAAATGGGTATCTGAAGATTACTGTCGTATGGACTAGGAGTTATGGAATATTCCTGGCCTGAAATTCAACATGCGCTCATTACATATGAATCTCGTAATCAATCAAGGGCTACCAAGACAGCAGTGGCCTGATATGTTCACCTCCTTGAATTAGTCTCTATAAATTGGGGATATACCAAATTGAGGCACTATTGGCTTATTTCTCTATTTTAGATAACAAAAGCAATTCCTACTAGTCTTAAACATAATTCATTCTTGCTCAAGCGTACTTATGCACTATAATTCGACGAATCGACGAGGTAAAAAACAAGCTCAAGGAATTTCGGCCAAACTATTGAGGTGTTTGAAAAAACTTATTTCGATGTATTATACTGAAGTAGTTCAATACACTGCGTAAAACTGTAATGGAACTTTTAATATGACATCTTTGACTTGAAGTAAACGAAAATGCTCACTACTAATTTTCAGTCTATTTAATAACAAAAATAGCTTAAACTGATCTAGTTATTAGATTATTCACAATATTAAAATCTGCATTGGACACTTTCAATCGAAGTAGGTTTTGGTATATTAGCGTAATAAGCAATATATCGAAAAGGCGGCAGAAGAAATACACACTTTTCTTAATAATAGTGATAATAATATTAATAGCGGAGTACTACATGATTTTTCCCAAATGCAGTTATATTTTATGCGATCCCATGGCGACATTTGATGGAGTTCATTCGCAGTATCTATATTAGTCTGTTGAGTTATTGCTCACTTAATTGAACATTGGATATGAAACCGTTGCCGTAATGTTAGTGACTCTTCTACACCTTTGCTTCTCCGCTATTATCATCACTCATTACTTTATTTATTTAATTATTTATTTATCTAGCCAGTTTATTAGTATCTAATATATTCCCATTTTTCGAAAGTTCGTTTTCTGTACTACTGTTTTCTTCTAAGTTTCGTCCTCCTTATTTCGTCGCATCGCGAATAATTCATTACCTAGATACAGTTGAGAGCAATACACTCTTGACTTTTTCACTTGGTCATTTTATGCCAATTTATAGATATTTAACATTTAGTATATAAAAAATAAAGTTATACATGAACCTTTTGAATAGGAATTTCTATATATAAATGTGTTTTTTAATTCTTCTTATCTATATACTGGTTATTCCATTGTTTAGTTCTCAGGTCTCCTTGTTTATTCACATAACTCATGAATGCCTCTGTCTCATTCTGAACACTCCGTACAGCCAGAATTATTTTTGTGATCCATTCTTTGTTTTGGAATTAAAGTGGAAACCGTATGCTTTTGTTTCCGTTTATTTTCACCACTTCGCGTAGATGATTTTTTTGGGTAAATGTCTTCGTGGAATACCATAAATAACTTCAAAACTTTGTGTTTGGACTTATCGGGTTCATATTAAATATGGCTATATTATATTTATATGAGAACCTCTGAATCTAGGTTTTAAATACAAATGTTACTAAACTTAACTAGTGCACCGTTTTTGAATTCTGTTAGACTTTACTGGAGCAATGAGATACTACAATGAATAACAAATAAAACATACAAACAATTAAATAGGTAAAGTGAACTTTTGTTTTTGTTTTACAACAGTGATATAGTTAGATTAAATGTGTTAATTTAATAGTTAAAAAATCTTCCGTCTTTGTCGTATTCTGAATACAACTTCTCCAGTGTGGAAGGAACTACGATTTATGAAGTTTCTATCTCATCTCCGTTACCTCTTTAGACGGGCAATACATCCATTTATAATTACCCCAGCGGTCACTCGAGCATTCATCAGCCATCGCATACAGATGTGCATGAGTGTTGCTGTGATTCCGTAACTAAATATTAACACTGCGCTCTCCTAATAAAATTTCTAGATTTTAGCTTGTAACCAAATCTACACGTATTTCTGTGCTTTTCCCAATGATTGTTTTCTATTTTTTCAAACTATTAGATCTTAGATACTTGTACTAGTCGCATGATGACGCAGTCGAATGTGTCCAGCTATATTTGCTGAAGTAAACAAAATGTTGTTATTGAATTCAATTAGTACCAAAAGATTAGAATTAGGCATTAGTAAGGCATGTAATATCATATTTAAATAAAATAAGAATCTATACGTATTTATTTCTGTTGACTTGGGAGCAAATGCAGTACGCGGAAGAAAACACCGTGATTAGTTTGAGTGTGAAAGATTCGAGTCCAACGCCCACTGCAAGACGAAAGCCACAACTTTGTTGCTTGTTCTACACTCGAACTTTCTTTGATCATTGGAAAGGCACCAAAGAGGTAAACTGCTAAACCCCTCGTCACCAAATTCTTTATTTTGTTATAGTTGTTTACTTTATATTAAGTAACTAAAACTGTATAAAAGATTTGAAATAGTTGAGTGCCACTAAAGGGCTAAAATTACCGTTGTGAATTATTCATAAACTCAAATTCTTCATCTCAACATAGCACATTCCTACACGATATTTGTTCGACACTAGTAAGCACTTCTTACTACAACGTTTCTAATGGATCTATAACTTCACTTTAGACAAAAGATCTATCACAGATTAGTAGATAAGAAGATTCATTGTTCTTAACAAAACGAGCAACGTACGCAGTTGAGGACACTTCACCAACAATTAGTGCTCCAGTATTGCTAGTTGAAGGGTTAAAAATCTTCATCTTCATGATTGATAGTGCAGTAGAAAAATTTCTATGCAAACAAAAAAATTTACATTAAAAAATGTTTCATTTATTATTCATTAATGCTTTGCTTATTCTCAGTGATGCAAAGACTATGTTATGTTAGTTTTAAATCGAAAATAATGTATTGTTTAATATCTTTTAAGTTAATACCTCCAAAAGTTCATTATGGACAATCTGATATGAAATTAAAAGTATAGATGAAATTGGGTTCAATAGAGACTCCAATTTTTTTAGTTTAACAATTTGGCTATTTAAGGAAGTATATTTAATTTGTTTGCTAAGTGTCGACTATTATTGTATTATGCATTAACAATTATTTGCCATATTATTTTGTGTTGGAGAGTTTAACGACAGCCCTCGTCTTCGTCATTATACCACTTGAACTACCTCAAATTCATATTGACATCTTATCCATGGAAAAATGCTCAATCCCATCATGCAGTGATATTCACTTCCACAAGAAATCAGTTTGCGTTTCATTAAGCTATTTAGTTGCAAAAAAAACAAGCACACATCTAAATAATTTAACTTCTCTTAAGTTTTATTAGTTATATTAACGACGAACGAAAAGCTGTAAGATATTTTGTTGGCTGTTAGCATGGCGGTTTGTACTAACTCAGAATTGCTGTTATCACTTCCTTGTTCGCTACTCTAGTGATCTATTCAAGACTCTTTAGAAATGCAACTTAATAGAAGAAAGTATGTCTTTACAAAAATAAGTATAGTTATTTTCAAGGCACTATGAATAGAAAGCAAATAAACTGCAAGTAGCCGTTGTTGTATTACAAGAAATGTGTGGTGGAAGAAGGATCTTGGTTGTTAACTTGTAAGGATAAGAACCGCAAATACAAATTATGCTGCCCGTTTAGCATTGCATCCTGTGTTTACCCCAAGTGGAAGGCTTCTATATGAACTAGTGCTCGCCGTGTTACCCTTTTTCTCATATTTATGACACACTGAATAACGGGAAACATACATAACAATGGGTGTTTTGTAAATGTTTTAACACGACCATTATTTTCTAAAGTCACCTTGCACATAAATGTTCATCTAATTAATTAATCTATTAGAATCATACCTATTATCAAAATATGAGTTCCTCTCTAGCGTTACCCCATGCAAAATTTATTTCTGTCCTTCAGGAGATAATCAAATTTTCGATGAAAGAGGCTTGTGGAATTAAAAGAATACTCGTTTAAAGCCACTAATTTACATAACTTATGTAGGCCTTGTTATGTGTTTTGGATGACTGTCTATAATAAATATATTTGTCTTACCTAGACCAACTTTTACCAAATTTACTGCCTATTTTTTTCATTACATCTAGCCTTTAAAAAGAAATTTCCAATAAGTGTTAATAATACTTACTTTAAAAAATAATATAAAAGCAAACTTGGATACAACCTTTATCTAAATTTACTTTTTGAATAACTGGAAAACTAAAACTCAACTCTGGATATTGTATTGCTAGAAACTAATTCATTTATTTTAAAATGCTGAAATGAAATAAAATGATTACTTCCTTTCAAACCCCTTCTTTACACTGGAATTTCCAGACTACACAAATTAACCAAGATTAAGTTATCCAGTGTTTATAAAAATGATTAAATCGAGGAGAGTTTATCAGATATGAATTAATCCAAATCCAAACAAACGACGAAAAACTTCCTAAATGCTTTATGAAACACTTTCCTATAGTATGATTAGCATTACTAAATCTGGTATATTTTGTTTAAACTGTTTTTAGAAGAAATGTTTGCACCTTTTGCACAGGCTGTTTGTTTGTGAAAAAACAGTTATTTGAAGACTGATGTGCAAGGGAAGCAATTACCTATATAGCGGAGCAATCATGTATATACACACATATATATATATATATATATATATATATAGAAATGATATTTATTTAGATAACTAATTTGTCAAGACTAATTAGATTTCACAAGTTAGCAAACAAACAGTAAATAATTGACATTTACAGATTTTTTTAATTCTGAAAGTAAATCATGTAAAAGATTTGTTTATCCAGAATTTTTAAAACGTGTAATGTTTCTAGATAGAATTTCTACTCCATAAAGTATTTGAAAACTATCAATTAAATTCCAAAAATTGACTGTCTGTTTATTTTTTTCAAATAATTGTTTATTATCTTACTCTAGCATTAAGGTTTTTGGATAGCTGTATCCAACTACTTAGATCACGGCTATAGAAGAGAAGGAAAATTATTCTTCTATGCTAAGGCTAAGTAGTCTAAGGGCTTTCAGGGCACATTTTGCGGAAGCGGAAGTGCACATACCTTTGCGAGAAGTGTTTCGTAGCGCCATGGTTGATTTAATAGCATCTTTACGATTGTGACATTTTAAACTACCAGTGATATCATTAAAGTTCCATCTAGCAACCTCATGATGCAAATCAATTGAAATATTTGATTATGTACAGCGCATCGAATTGGATTTTAACTTCCTTCGGGGGTAGTGGATGTTGTTGTGCACGGTAAACAGAATTTTTCACAGTACTTACTGGTATGCATACTATCATTAACTAGACCCACCTAAATTAATTTTGAATTGTTATCATGCACTTATTTCATATTCAATTTTTCCTCATCAAATGCTCCTAAACAAATTCTGATATCATATTTAGCTCTCTTAATTCGTTTTCTTTAATTGACTGTCTGTTCACTCGTAACACTTATCAAATTTCTAGTTTCTATCGCCTAGTAAATAGTTGATCATAACATTACTCACATTATTATTATAGTTACAATGCTCTTTAGAGACATTTCGCCATCTATAGCTTTTCATTTTCAGCGGGTGAAATTTATAATGTAAATACCTCTTTCTCTCCACTTTACAGACTAAAGTAGTTCCTCTATGCTCGTTCAATTGTAAGCAAAACGAACTTTCTCAATTTTCCAACATGTTTCGAGAACTACGTAATCTCTAACAATGCCTAGTCAGTTGTGTTCAGTTTTTTACACGAAAACTGCTCCGATCTACTAATATTTCACCATTAGTGATTATCAGCAATTTCGAAGTGTAATAGTTTATATTCTATAGCACAAGTTAATTGCGGATGCCTGTCTCTCTAATTCAAATGTGGATAATTTCTCCTGAATTATTATTTCCTATGTATATCCCCTCTGTGTATCTCTTTTTCTTCCTTTTTGGCTATTTTCATTACCTCGAGAATTATACTAGACGTACCACCAAGTACACTTCATTTTCAGTCTAATCCTGTTTGTGTAAAAAACGGTAGGTTTATAGTTCTCTTTAAACCCAGACACTCGTCTGTACCCAGAAAGTATAGTGAGGGAATAAACGCTAGTTGTTGAAGACTTGCGAATGTCTTTGAAGTAAACAAAAGAACAATAGCGCTTTGATATTGGTTTTAAAAAGTCATATCATGAATGTTCTTTCTTAGAATTAGTCACATGAATTACTTCTATTCATCACTCTTTTCACTACGTTTTTTGGTTCATACAATTAACACATATGGGACTAATAGTGCTCATATTTCTTCCTATAGATTATTTATTTACTTCATTGTCAGTTTTATCTTCTAGCTGTTCTATTTGCAGCGAGGTAACTTATAAGTAAACTATATTATCCGAAAATAATTTAGAACGCTTTGATTTATTCGGTTGCAGTTCTAACTATTTTCTATATTGCTTACAGGTCGGTATGAGTGTGGGGGAGTTACTGGAAGACTCTGTGGATGTTTGTGACTCTTCCCCTTCGGAATTGTTCACACATATTCAGTTTTTATTTAGGGCATACCTCATGCCTATCACATATCTGTTTGGAATATTTGCTAATGCTATCAATGTCCTTGTCTTTTCGCAAAAGGCGGTGAGTTTGTAGGTCTGCATTTTCGCTGTTGCTCTTATATTTCCTCAAGTTATGACATAGACTATAAATCCAACAATGCTACATACACTATGATTCGCAATTCCTCTATTATAGATATAATTATAATTCAAATATCTATTTTGTTTTGCAAGTATATACTTTCATTATATCAGTTGTAGTTGTAATTGCTAAATAGCAAAGATCTACATCCCCATTTTAATGTATTTTGCAACCTCTGATTAGAAGGGACTAATTTTCACACATTTTACAATAACTGATTTTATTTTTTCAGATTCAAATATTTGATTAAGTAATATATTCACTTGCAATTCTTTCAGATGCGTTGTCAACCAGTTAATTGGTTTTTCTTAGTGCTGTCCCTCAGCGATCTCACTGTTCTCATAGCCTCTTTCTTTGTATTTTCAGTACCTGTTTACGCTGAAGCTTTAAATGACATAGGTAAGTTTAATTTAAATCAAATAAGGATTTGACATTTTTAGTCCAAATAAATTGATCCTAGTCTAATTCTTGCCTTATGTATTCCCATGGATGCGTACATTATTCAAAATAACTGCCTGCGTAGAGAGGGGTTTTGGCAAGCATGTGCTAGGACCAATTAGTTTCTTGGAATCCAAACTAATTAGTCAACGCATTATAACGGAACATGTCAACATATTTGCTAGGAAGGAAAAAAAGGGATTCATGGACTCCTAAAGCTGAAGTCGATAATTTTATAATTATATTGAGAAAATAAACAAGATTTTAGTGATTATGTAACAATAATTACTTTAGTATTTTATTCAGATTTCTCACGTGCTTCTGCTTTACTCATCAAATGGTTTTATCCGATGGCTCAGACGGGGCTTACTATGTCCGTATATATTACTATCTTAGTATCTGTTCATCGATTTCTCGGTGTCTGTCACCCTTTTCTGGTTAGTTTGATGTCATAACATAAGAGTAATACATCCTATTTAGAAATTTGATTCTAGTAGTTTTATGTGTTTCTCATGCAATCACAACGATGTATATTAGCGTATAAATACTGAAAATGTCTATATGGACGACTGGAAATATCGACATTTCCAGATAAGAAGGGTGTCCAACTCATCGGTAGTTAAAGGTGTAATAGTGTCGGCTATCACCTTTGCTTTTCTGTTTAACACAAGCCGTTGGTTCGAATTACAAGCAATGCCTTGCTATAGTAAAGCTCACCAAAGGTATCTAGCTTCATTTATATGGCAATTTAAGGAGAAAAATGGCAAACATTTGAAGCAGTTAAACAATATTTTTTTTATTTAGGGAATCTCTGGTTGTATATCCAACAAATCTAATGATGGATAGTGTATACACAGTGGTATATAGAAATGCGGCTTATACACTAGTTATGTTCTTCGCTCCATTCGCTATACTCACATTCGTTAACCTAAGAATCATAGGCACGTTGAGGAATTCTTACAGGTGAGTTAAACTGCTGCAGCTAAAGAGTAGATACCGAGTATGAATATACAAGATGATATTAACTTAAACTTTACTTTTCAATTGGTACGATATCTGTCTCCACTGAATTTTTAAACTAATATTTGCTCTAATTGAACCATTTCTAGTGAAAATAAGCGCTATTATAAGGAATAAAAAATTTGCACAGTAATTTAACTTTCTAGAATGCGTCGTCAAATGACAATGCATCCTCGGAAGAAGAAGGATTCAACATCACCAGCTGACACTATTACTGTTACAAAGACTGAATCAAGCTCCACAGCTACAGCACTTTTACATATAAACAGCAGTGGAAGCGGTTCGAATTTCTATACTTATTCTGTTTTAGGATTTAATAATAAACTTTCTATATCATTTGTCAAGTAATTTCTTTAGAAAGGAAAGAAAACAGCGTTACTATAATGCTGGTGGCGATCACTACAGAATTCTTACTGTTCAACCTGTTGGCTTTTGCAAACAATATCTTGGAACTAACAGGAGCATACGGACATTCCCAACTGGAAACTATCCTTGTAGAGGTAAAGTTAAAATTCATCAAGCTAAGTAGTCCATTCTAATATTAGTATATTCAATTGCAGGTATCTGCACTTCTAGTGAATATAAATGGTGCCTCAACAATTATTATCTACCTGATATTTGGAAGCAAATACAGAGCTGTGTTTGTTAAGGTAATCTTTTCATGCATCATATTTCCAAATTATATTCACTATTAAATTAAATAAGCTATATTGACTACTCGTATCTCTTGTTGTAATCTGATAAATCTCATGTAACTGATTAAACATTAAATTTGCTAATAATAGAGTAGCAATAAAAATATGTAATTGTAAACGCTAATAGCTAAGCCAATACAAGCTCCAAATTTTGCAAAATATATTCAAACCACATTTCAACAAACCTACGCATGCATAACTTTAAGTGCAGCATGCAGACACAAAATTTTAATTCGTATAGACGATTCGAGGAACATTTCTCTTGTATATGCTAAACATATTAGTGGAAGCCCAAAATTAGATGAGAAAAGAAACTTATCTTATAGCTACTACACAAAAGTGGAATTAATAGTGGTTGCCAGACAAGAAAGCGATCCCTATTCACAAGCCAACCAAACTATGAGACAACAGAACTTCTTGAATCAAAAATTGAGCAAAATGCGAGGATAAAATGGAAGGTAAGTAGTAGCACCTTTCTCCAGATTAGATATTTATAGAAAAACGTTTAGGATATACAACTCATTTTTAAGGGACGGCAATCAAAAATTCAGATGGAACAAAGTACTCGAGTGATGGCAAAAGCCAAAAGCAGACACACATGATTACCATCAAATAACACCCATTTAATGATAAAAATGGAACGATCTAGGGAGAAAGTGGTTTATTCAACGCCTTAAGTCACTCAGCAAATTTTGTCATACTATAGATTTTGTAATTCTCCAATGGGATTTACGGTGACTGAGTCTACTTTCCAATTGTTATTGATGACCCCTAAGTTTACATATCTTTTTCAAAGGTTTTATTAAGGGTCTACGTTCCATAACGGGTATATTGTTTTATTTTTTTAGATTGTATAAATATTACAAAGAAATCTACAGTATGCTGCTATTACATTCAACATTGAGTTACCCTGCAATAATGTCAAATCTGTTGTACACGCATGAAAGTGAGGGAGAAAAATAAGAAAACAGTTTGCAAAGAGAAAATATATATCACCTTATATTATTGGAGAAGGAAGACTACTGCGGTTTTGTTTAGAACTAAATTTACCGAAGATAATGCTTCAAAAGAATGTCAAATTAACATAGGATAAGGAATATTCAAGGATTCTGATACCTCAAAGATAAACGAATTCCAAAAATTATACCCAATCCAACTGCAAGAATAGTTCCAATAGTTTTCCTGAAATACAAAAAAATTGAAAAAAGTTTGACGTAAATTTGTCAACTTTTACTATTGTGTGCCATCCATCAAAAACTCAGAAGAAACAGTACAAACCCTGCCATTTGAAAAGCTAATATGCCTTTGCCATCTTTATTTTCTCTAGAAACAAAGATTCTCTGTTCAAATGTTTTCTTCTCACGAGCGATCTCATCAAGCAGACAATAGTCATCATGTGCTGAGAAGAATGAACAAACCCTCGCATATCTAAATGTTTCTCTTCTAGGATATTATTTATTGACGAAAAATAAAATCCCATAGGGTTAGTCTTTATCCTCCACTAAAAGAATGCTACACACATTTTCCTTATGTAAGTAATATAATAAAAGCTTAAAACTCCTTTCTACATATTTTTAATATATAATAAAATTAAGATGAAATACTAACGTATTGGCAGTATTGGTAGCTATATGCATGGTTCCACTATGATGTCTCCTAATATCAATTCTAAATGACCCTAGTACACGAAATAGATCCTCTTTGATTCGATCACAGTCCTCAGTAGAAAACTAAAATACTTTTGATCTAGCTGATAACAAATTTATTTGGGATTATCTATCAATTCCACATGCGATACAAAATGTTCTGACATGCGTAGAAACGGTTAAGATAATAAAGTAGGAAGATAATGCATCACATACCTCAGGATGACTTGCTATCAAGTAACTTATAGACTCTACCCATGCATGCAATCTTTTATTGATAGTGATTCGGTGTAGCCATGTAAGATGTCGTCTACGTTGTACAACAATAATATCTGGGCGCTGTCCTACAGGATCTTCTCCTGACTGAAACTTTAATCGTAGAAAGTTGCTGGACAAAAAAAATTCTATTAGTAAACAAACACCTTCTAATACTTAATAAATTATATAATAGAAACTTTTTAAACACTGACCAGATAACAATGCTGTGTGTCGATTAGTGGAATAGGTATGCGATTAACAATACGGTTACGGCAAACACAGAGCAGTTTGCGAACAGGCCACGCTGTCTCCATTGGAATACTGCATCTGCAAGCTTTGAAACTGCATTTATAAGTTCTAATTATAAAGTATAAATATTTTGACTTACTTTGTATAAGCATAAAGATGGGCTAGCTTTATAAACACTTCGCCCGTAATCAGTGCATCAAAAGCAGCATTATGATAATGGTCACCTTCTATACTAGAAAACAATAAACAAGATCAATAGGCACACCATAAACCGAATACAATTCTAACCTACAATTCAAAATTTAATAATTAATAATGTAAAGATAGAAATCACCACCAAAAATCCCACGTGAATGATTACCCCCATTAATAACTGGGGTATCAAAAGGAAGTATTTCGCCGCATGAGGGACTGAAAAATAAGTACAGTTCGTTTAAAGTACATATAATATGAAAAGGTAACAGTAATGATATATATAATTACATACGAATCAAAATAATTCCCAAGTGTTTGAAGTGAGAAGTCGGTTACACCATGAGCGTATAATTTCTGAATATAAATTTATGCCAAACCCAACAATTAAGATTTAAAAATAAATAATCAAAATTCATATCTATGATGTGACACATATGTATATATAACTAATAAAAACCTCTTGCACATTAGTAGCTAAGATTTTAGTATCAATAACAATGGGAAAGATAGAATGTTGAGCTTTCTTCCATTGATCATACGAATCTAGAACACAAAAATGAACATCCGTCATTGATTGAGTGACATGAGAAAATCCTAAAGAAACATACCTGGAAATTCAGCTTCAAAACAATAATAGATATACATGAGATCAAGGAGAGAATTATGTCCAATGAGCGATGGCTTTTTTTCGGACAAATAATGAAATATTTGAGATACCCCCGAAATTTCGGAAATCAGGCTAAATAAATGAAGCATTAGTATTTCAAAAATTTGTGAGCAGATAAAATTTAATAATCTTAAATGAAACATTACAAACTTCTTAAGTAGTACTTTTTGACGTTTCTTATCCACAGTATTTCTGAATATGAGCGGACGCTCAGCCACATATAACTGAAACTTATGATCAAGAATAGATGGCACTACTGATAGTAAAGCAGCGGAATAAAATATTACCAATGTTCTTGTATGGTCCACTTGAAATTCAAAGTTAGGATATTCTTCCGTCAACGCATAGATAATAGCTGCTGCTTCTATTGAGGTTAGGTTTCGGTCCCATAACGATTCACTGAAATATTGTCATCATAATATGTATCCGATAATATAAATTAAAGAAAGAATTATCCAAATGATTAAAAAATAGAGAATGTATATACCTAATATCACCTAATGGTCCTACGCCATCAGTATGCTCTTTTTCTTTTTGATAAAGTTCCAGTAATAATGGATGATGTAGACGAATATGAGTCTCGGGAGAACGACCCTGACGTCGTATACTGTCATCATTATCAGCCTAAAACATGTAAATTCACAATGAAATAAATAAATAAATGTATATAAACATATTACTTTAAAAGTCCACTCCGTATCTCTAGCCTCCAAAAGCAATCGCATCTTTAACATCTGGATTCTATGTTCCAAACCATCGGCAAAAATACTGAAAATTCGCGATACTAGTCCATCCGTCCTCATTATTCACATGAACTCCTTCATGAGTAACTACAATATAATTATTGGGAAATTTTTCAAGAACACTACCAACGAAAGATTCATAGTTACATTCTTTGCACTCACTCATAATCAATATCTCCATTGATTATTTCTTTTTTTAGCTTCGTTATCTCTGTACGATTACTATAAGTGATACCCTCAGAAACAAACTGAAAACAGGTAGAATCAAAGAATAATAGATGTTAAATTACCTTAGTATAACATGAAAACAAAACTGGAACCTTGTTAAAGTCAAATTTATGTTGTGAAAGGAAGCTCATCGATGACAAAGAGAAGGAGAAAATCTTCTTAGAGAGCCGTTTAAAAAGAGTAATACAGAATACCTCCACTTCGTAACTAAACATATAATATTATTATCTACAAAATAAATATAGTAGCAAAAGACAAACCCATTTGTTCCTTCCTTAAAACAGGCTAAACCAAGCTGACAAGGAGGAAATCGGCGTATGGCATCACACAACTTATGATAGCGTTCAGCTGGCGTATCAAATAGAGACACACCATGTGGGTATGAAGTTGATGGTAAACCAAGAAATTCAAGGTCTACGGCTAAAAATATTACTATTTTGAACTTTAAAGGATACAAATTAATAGTGTAGACTAACACAAACTATTGAAAAGATGAGAATGACAAAATACAAAAAAGCTACCTAGGAATAGAATAAGAGGTAAACCCTTACAAATGAAGGCCGCATCCCTTATAGCTCGCTCTATTTCTGGGAGCCAGTGTCGAAAATTTCTTTCATTCACATCAACCATCTGATAAAAATATTACTCGAAGTACTTAATAACGGAATATAAATCACAAAATATAATGTAATGCTCGAATAACGTAGTATATTAAACTATCCCACGATTTAATAAAGTCTGATCCATAAAATAATTAACAGCCAACAACAAAACAGTAACATAATTAAGGGCTTCTAAAACCAATCAAAACATCTAAAATACCTAAGAATGCAATGTATAGTAATGAGAACTGAAGAGTTAAAATCTTTAACTAAGATGATATAAACAAAATTATATCCTTTTCTTTATTTTTCTCTTCAATTTATCCAAATTAACTGGTTCCGCTACCCGTTTTTTTGAAGTCATTTCTCGAGACTAAAATAGATTTTTGTAAGGAACAGAAATCTTCAAATTATATGTAATTTTTAAAGCTTCATAGGGTTATTTTTAATAAATCTGTAAAACGCTATAATTTTACTCACTTTTTCTTCGGGAGCTTGATATTTCTTTAGCTTTTCTTGCTTACGTTCTTCACTTCGTACAGCAGCTGCCTCCTGTTTTTGCCTATAACAAATTATAAGAATACAGACCTATGGATACAAGAAAAAACTAACAGAATTACTGAATTAAAAAACAATAGTTTGTATTAGTATCATAATAAACTACCTTTTCTTATTCAGCTGCCGTTCTCTTTCATTCATAAAGTACTCTCCGCTTTCCAATTGTTTGTCAATCTGTAATTTTACTTTTAAATTATAAAGTTTAAACAAAATCTGATAACAGGAAAAACTAACCTTGCTAAGGGTTGGGGCTGGAGGGAACGGTGTGTATTCCTTCTTCTTTTTCCATGAAGCGGACTTTTTCTTTTTGGCTTCATTAGTCGTAGATGATGATTGCATCTAATAAGTAGTGAGAAATTTTTTCTAAATTATAGCTAAGCAGATATACTGTAAATCTTCCGAAAATTATTATATTAAATATAACACTTTTAATTTACACAAAGAAATGAAACTCTTATCAACCACATAAATAAACACTATATCCTTTCAAAACGTAGAACAAACAATAATTACTATTATTGTACTTATAGATTTTGCTTAATACGTGACCAACCTTTTTCTTAAAGTTTGGTAGAAAGCGCTCCCAGTTCTCATTCTTTAATTTATCATTCTTCATTAGTTCTCTTTTAATCATCAAAGTTTTGATGTTATATATAGGATGGATATTCTTCATACAGTCAGTAACTATTTGACTGAAATAAATCTAATAATTATCGACAAAACTCATACATATCAACAATATTTCACTGACATTATACCATCATAAAGAGAATGGCTTAAATTAAATACAAATCAAATTATAATTATGAACATAAAAAATTGGAAACAAATAGATAATAACATCATTATTTTGCAGTCTTATGGTTCATAGCATATTAGGTGAAAAAATATTATGAACGAAGTATAAAGGTTTATGACATTAAATATTGATTACTCAAAACTACTTACTTGCCTTTTGCCTAGACTCTTTAAAGTAGTAATGACAGTAATTATTACTGATCTTCACCACCACATTTATATTAAGTAAAAGAAAGTAAAGTAGATCTTATATAATAGCTTCTTACTTCACTTGTTTTAATCCAGACATAGGTCCAATAGCGCAAACTGTGCTTCCTTGTATGCATACATAGCACTGAGTGAGCAATTCCAGAGCTTTTAAAGTGGCTCCGTTATTCCCCACGAGACGAGCCCTTCTTTTTATAAAACGCTCTTTATTCGGACACTACAAGAAAATATTAAAATAGATAGAATTAAACTTGGCAGTAGTACACTTAAATCTTTCAAGAAAATTTTGATTTTCACCAACATCCACAAATAATGAATACTACTATTATAAAACTAAAAACAGCCTCACCAATGAGGAAATCTTTATGATTTCACAAGCGATTTCATCCTGCAATACACGTACTGCTTGTTCATACGGGACACTACGTGACAAAAGTTTTATTACTTCTCGAGCTTTAATTAAAATATAAGGATCCCAGGTCTTCCGAGTGGTACGTACAGTCATTGTTCCTAAATGCAGTCGTATTTCGATGTGGATTAAATGTTCGAAACAATAGGTACAAGAAAAACTTCAAGACATAAAAACGGACAAAAACTGTGCATATAGATTATATATCTAAAACTCATATATATATATATGCTTATTTTTATTTATTTATTCAACGACTTTAAAATAATTATAAAACTAAAGTACTACTAAGTTCACTAGATAAGTTACCTTCCAATACATCAAGATCACCCTTTAGAAAATGTTCTCCCAGAGCTTTCTCGACTAGTGGCCAGCTTTCTCGGATGTACTTTTCACGATATTTCGGAAAAAGACATGAAAAAGACGACTCAGCTACCAAACCATGTGGATTGTCTTCCTAGGGTATTATAAAAATAAAATGAATTAGCAACGGCTAAGTATATCAAGTTTTTGAGGAGTTTATCTTCTCCAAACATTCTTTAAGCTATTTTAAAATAACAAAACGTTATATACCTTTGTAAATGTAGATATGTCCCACCAATGAGGATCTTTTTGCACACCAAAATACGATGCTGTTGCTTTTCGATTACTTTTCACTTCATTTCCTTCATCTGCCCAGTCCGGTTCAAATTCACTTCTCTTACTAGAGCCCTCTTTAGACATTCTGCTAACTGATGTAAATAAAATCTATAAGCTTAACATATCTCATTGTTCCAAACCGAATACAAAATTCTACTACATAATAAATAAAAGTGAAAATAGTTCTTATACTTATGTCCTTCATTAAGAGTTTTAAAAGACAATATTAGAATCGCACTTTATTTTACGACTGTTATTCTAGATTCAATCAAATACACAAAAGTGAAGCTACAGTATTCTACGTTCTTCCTTCAATATTTGCTAAAGCTGCATATTTAAACTTTATCTAGTATTTTAATTCGTAATTAATAATAATTGTGGAAAGTAGTTGACTAGCTATTTAACTTCTCTGTGTCAAGCAAAATTAAAATCTGAATATTACAATTTTAAATATTATTATTTAAAAGAAAGTCCTAAGTCACTACATTGCACAAAATGGCACTAAATTTAAGTCTAAAGGTAGTTTTTAGACTCTTAGAAATGCCTTTGGACGATAACGTTTATTATACTTGAAGGAGGTTATAAAACTTTCAATAGTAATTGGTTTTTGCCAATTTTATATATATCATGGGAAAAATATCAAATATATAATGCCTATTGATGCAAACATTTTTGCGCATGCTAAAAATAGGTATATTAAGTGAATGATTTGGAAAATTCTTTTATGGATACGAATACATCTGCAATGTTTTTAATGCATTTAGTAATTTTTATCAATGTACATTGGCTTTCTATACTCTAAACCTTTTCAATACACCATTAGCCCAATCTGGGTTGGACTACTGTAACTTCAAGAGCATTCCAAATATGTTCAGTGTTTAGATCACCTGTTGTTAAGTGTTAAATTAATACCAAATTAAAACTATATTAAAACACGTATAACCATCAATAGCTTGAAAATGGTATCAAATTTTTGGACTTGAGTAAATTAATTGTACCTTTAACGATGATATCGTAATAATCTATGAAAGTCTATCCAACTTTCAATTTTTCAAATAATAATTTTTTTGTTTCCCTGGACTGATTGGAGATCAAAGAAGTTATATCGTGTACAATGTAATTCTTACACCTAAAAATTTTTTAGATTAAAAAGAAATATTTTCAATTCTCACATATTAGTGTACCAGGAGAAGAATTAAGAACATATAATCAATACATGAAGTTTTATGTGTACCATTGGTCATAAATTCATTCTGAAGTTCATGCCTACGATATATTCGCGATGATTAGTTCGATCATCTATCAGGCTGTTTTCCTCATGACAACTGCCCATCCTACGGAGATTGTGTTTCAACAGCTCGTTCGATTGGTTTCCAGTGATTGACGCTTAGCTACCATATTAAAAACCTACCACAATAAAAAAGTATAAATAAACATAAACTTAACACTAACAATAATAATGGATATTAAATGAACTAACCAAACATTAAAACTTTGTGAAGTCGAAATAAATTAAGTGAGAAAAGGAAAAATAATCTTTGAATACACAAAACGATTAGCCATTAATGGTGTGATTTTAATGTTACAACAGCAGATTAATAAATTAAAAGGTATTGGTTATACATCTGTTCATTTGTTTCACCAACTGTTGTTCTCTTTTGAATTACTTTTTCATGGAATTTCTTCAAAGACCGTATCTAAAAAATTGATTAATTCAGATATTTAAAAAATCTTTTTAGTAAATTCACTGTAGCTTGAAATAGTATTCGTTTTAGAAAATTGGGTAGACCGATCGAATTGTTTACAGAATATCCCTAGTAACAATTTGGGACTTGTAGGACTTCTCGTAAATTACACTCTACTAATGATGAATCTACTTTTTCTCCTGTTTATGTCATGCGTACTTTACGCCTCACCCTGTTCTCACATCCACTCTCAGTCTGCAGAATGTCAGTAACACGACATCTATTTAGTAATTAGGCATGTCAACATCATTCAAGCAAATGACTCTAAAATCAGTGCTGATTCTGTCGAAAAATCTTTATCCTTTCTGAGGAGATTCATAGTATCAGTAATAAGTAAACTAAAGTTTTAAATGGGTAAAGTCACACTAACTCATATTTAGTGAATCTAAATGTTTATTAATATATATGATTTATGTTGATAAGCAAATAATTAAATTTGGTTGTTTTGCGCTGGTATATTTTAATTATAGAAATAAAGACTAACAAGAAGCTCATCTTATTATTAACCATTGGTACTTCTATAATAACCAGACTTCCTCACTATTCCCATTCAATATTTAAATCAAAGTTTCTATTCTATATATCCATTTTATTGGTTAGTAAATCTTCTTGAAGCAATATTACTTTAGATATTATTTTTCTAAATTTTATTTACTAGTATAATCATATCAGCAAAGTCTCTGAAAACAATTCTTCTGTTGTTTTTCTACTATTAATTTTTTTTGTAAGGATAGGTGGCATTGATGACTAACCATTGATTTGTTTTTGCAACTTTAAAAGCTTAAAATATTATGTTATCAACCTGTTCAAAAAAGGTCTATGCAATATGCAACGGAGATGCGTTAAACAATAATTTGCTCAATATCTAAGCTTAGTTAATATTGTTCAGTTCAAAAAGAGCATACATGACTGATTTCTACGTTGTTTATCCTGGATTCTATCATGCAAAGAGATTAAAACCTTTAAAAGAATATGAACTTTAAGGTTATTCCAAAGTAAATCTTTGACGTCTTGGAGTACACTTAATTCTACTTCTGGGTTAAATTCAATGGTTAATCAGTTAATTCTTGGTTGGAAAGATCTGGAATATTTTTTAATGCATAATTCTTATAAATTTCACTTTAGATCATATATTTCTAACACTTATTCCTCTTAGGAAAATTAATAACGTGCTCACTTTTCAAGGAAATAATTGAAGTAATAGTGTTTATCTATTACTGTATGGCCTTATAATTAGTTTATCTCTAAAAATTTAATATTATTCTAGTAAAACTAGAGCCAACATCCCATGAATGAAAAGTTTGATTGGCGCATCACCCCAACACTCCGCCTCCCTTAATTCCTAACCCATCTACGATTACGGCTCAATAACAATAGTTCTTTAAAATAATTTGTAGCTATATTTTAAATTTATCTTTCACCTTTCACCCTTCTAATTACTGTTCGTTTATACACCTTTCTTTCCTGTCTCCTTGCTTCGTTCCCTGACCACGCCTCTTTCTAGTCTCTATCCACCAACTGTCCATTGTTTTTCAGCGCTATTCAAACGGCACCCAAATCTCTTGACGCCGTTTCCGTTTTTTTCTGTTATTCTTACAATCTACTGTTTTACCGCTATAATGGTGAGTTGCTGTCTAATTATCTAATTAAATCACCCCAAAGAATTTGTGGAGACCAATAAGATGGACATAAGTTCCATGCTATATTATATTATGTTATTCATTTGCTTCAATGAATTTTGTTCGATAAAAAAACTTCGTCTTCCTAAATATGAATTATAGCCCAAAAATCTGCCGTTGAAATTTTTTAAAAAAGTTTGTTTTAATGTGTGCATGGGGTTAAATCTCGTTAAATGTAAAATCTCATATACAACGTATTTAATCTCTCACCAATATTTGGTAACGAGACCTAGATAGCTACAGTTCTTGCACTAGTTACGGAATCACGGTGTACCCTTCCTTCAATGAATCTCATTTCGCTACTAGAGATCAATGACTCCCGAGGGGCAACTTATCCGCCGATTCCAACACAACACTATCGATGTGGAGCAAACAACCCAAAAAGACCAACAGCGCCCTTTAATAGACGCCTTTTAACTTTGTTCTCTCACTCTCGAATAGGCAGTTCCAATCCTACTGAAACTGTCCATATTCAAGTTATCGCTTACATAGATATACATTTAATTGCAAGAAATTCATCAGTACGAGTGCAGACTTAATTTCCCTCTTTATCCCTTAAGGACATAGTCTGGATTTTTATTGTTGGGTCTCTTTCAGGTTAAGTGCCATACACAAAAACTTACCATCTCTATGCTCTAATACCTTATCATATTTAAAAGAGAACGAAGAAGGGAAATCTGTATTGCTACTTGAAATTTTGTATTCACATGTGTGTCACTTCGGACATTTAAAAATCTGCCATTGTTATTCCGCTACATATTAATAATGCTATCAGCACAATAAAATAGTATAGAATAATACATAGGAAGTATAGTCCTATAAAACTTAGTTGATTCTAAGTCGAAGAACAACGACAATCGAAATCGGTCATGTAACAACTGCTCTTGTGATCGTAAACAAGGGAAAGTCTCGCGATTTTTGAATTCCAGGATAGTCAAGAAACAAGGTATAATGAGCAATAAATGTGCCAGAATCACCATAACTTTAGGCAATAAGTAAATCGAATTTAGATTAGAGCTCACTTTCTGACTTCTCTTTAGGCACTACTAATTCTAGTTATAATTGCATATTACATATTTTTAAGGTTGGTATGGACATATAATTGGTTTATCGTAAATTGAAAAATCTAAATATTTCTTGTAAGCCTATCTACATCTAGATTATTCCTAAATCCCACTAAAGTAGTTGGATTATAAACAACTTAATAACAGGCTCTCCGTGTCTTAAATGAAATGGATCCATTGTTATTCATTCTAAATTAGTGTTTCTCACCCCTATTTCATTTTTCACTATGAAATATGTAACAAGGAACAGTATTTCTTTTTTAAGCATTGTCTAGTGGAATTGCTTAGCATACAGAGATACATTAGAGCTAGGAATAAGTGGTGTTTCTCTATCATCGCTGGTTTCCCACCCTCGCCAAATCTGTTCGAGGCCTAATAGATCTCTAGTTACACATACGCAGTTGCAGAATCGTCGTGTCGATATTAAATGGATTCCCCCTGGGTTTGTCCTAAGCCACAAAGATAATTTCATATCACTACATATTTTTGGTGAATTTGCATGCAGTGGAACAAGTAACCTAAATTTTGTTCACTAATTACTGAAAAATGAGGAAATCAGCTTGACCAGTAATGTGTAGGCTCATTATGATTGGCAATACATTTACTTCGTTTTAGTAATAAGTACAATACCCCTTTTTATATCTTCATTGCTCATATTTCGCTCTATGTATGAAAAACGTGGTTTGATAAGTCGTCAATGAAGTAATTTCATTTCTCGTAGGTCATGAAATCAGCACATGGTTGATTTATGGGAGAGCAGAAATGAGTTCCGACAGGCTAGCTATAACTATCAATTCTAAAGAGAATTGAAAAGAAATTTAGTCAATGAGAATAAGAAAACTGAAAGTTTGGTATGTAAAATTTTGATAGAAAATATGTTTGACTCTAAAAATGTCTTTTGGCTAATATTACCTTAGAACAAATGATTTAACGCGAAAGGATACCACTGAAGCATATGTGTTGGCGGAAGACGAGGACCTGAATACTTCATGCTACATTGACCGGGGAGTGGTATCTGTCTTAAAGTGGACTGAGTTAAGCTTATGCAATAAAATTACTGAGCAAATAATAGCATCATGTACGTTTAAAATTAGTGCATCTGTTTCAATTTGTCTAGCATCTTTCCCTTCTTTTGCTGATTCCCATTTTTTAATACTATACCACTGTTTCGTCACCACTGCTATCTGGCGTTAGGTGAATGGAACAACATAAGATAAATCACACTGTGAAATGGAGGGCTTTGGGCGGTCACAACTGCTAACGATAGACAACAACATCCGTTCAGGATCACTTCAACGTAATTTAATCCATTGTCTTGTTTACAGATCACTTGACCTAAAAATTAATGATGAACTTCGTCAATATGCACTTTGTTTGCAGTTTTTATTATTTTGAGCAAACAATGGACGAAATACCTCATTCTTATAAGATTTTCGTTTTATTCGTACATCATTAATGTACTCGAAAAAAAATCCTCACTGCTACCAAATGGTAGATAAAATTGGGAAATTTTAGAAATTTTCAGACGTTTCTGTTTGTTTATTAGTTCTCATAGAAAATGCATATTCCCACACTCTTCCGTAGTTGTTGCTTCCTCGCTGTCGCATGGAAAAGTCGCAGATTCGCTAATTGATAAATGGACCGTGGTTGTCTACTCTGGTTAGCCTACCATGAAAAATACTACCGTAGACATCATATGTCCTGCCTCCTCGTCCCTCTTATTTTCCCCATTAGGACTACTGTTTGTGTTCCTCATCTTTGTTTTGTTTATCTATGCCTTGGCATTCCTTCTCTTGTCTGATTCTTTTTTTTATACAAATAGCAGATGTGTTTTTCTGCTCTCGATTCAAGTGTATTTTCGTGAAGCACGGATAGTTTGAATGGAAGGGCCATGAATGATAGTGACTCCTTCGACTGAGAATTGATTCTACTATTAGATATGAGGCCAACTGCACCGGTTTGATAGGTTATTGTTTTTACATATTTTACTATTTGAATAAGATTTAAAATTTTTAAATTCCTTAGTAATAAAGCTAATTGAGATTTAAGAACAAAAACATTTATCACTGAAATAGTATTTGTCATAATATGAACAATTAATTCTTGGAAGATTTACATAGTGTTTGTTTGAATTAATTGAGGTATTTATTATTTTCATTGTTACTCTACTCTAAGCAATTAGACTGCATCACTTGCCACCTTTGTGATTGTTTCGCATCTTAAACTGGGGCAAATGCCTAATAAGAAAATTTCGAGAGTAATGAATCTATTATAGGAGTTGATGAAGGTTCCGTAGCTTAATGGTGCATAAACCAAATGCAAGAAAAATCTCGTGGTATTATATCTACTATCTTTCCATTAGTCTTGTATATCTGCTTAATTTTAATTAAATCTCTTTTAGTTTCGAAATATACCTTTGGTTCATATATTCTTAAATCTCACATCTGAGTTTTTAGAGAACTGCGCGAAATATAAGAACTGATGTACTGCATTAGAACAAATAAAATTTGTCAGATCTAAAGGTGATTTTCCATTGATTGTTTAAAAGTCAGTATTATATATTATTGGTAAACTGACTAGCGTCTTCCCAATGTATCTAATAAAAGAGATTACGTTCAATCTGGTAGTCGTAGAAAAGATTAGAGAAGGAGTAAGTGATAAAAGATGTAAGAGAGAGGGTGAATTTAAGAGGAAAAGAGGTTTATCCGGCTGATTTTTGATCATATCTTCACGCGCTGGTCTTTCTCAATGACTGTATTGACTTTAGGTGTTTAAGATCATTCAAGATGCCGCTTGAGCCAAACTCATACGATCCCGGATCATAATTTTGTTATAATCCATTATAAAGTAACTGACCATTTCCTTTTGGAGTAAATAAGACCCGTATAATATATTATCAAAATAAAGAAGAGCTATGCCATAATTATTTCAATAATCCCATAGTCTATTCTAAGCTTCCATTTGTAATAAACTAACCCCATTCTCTCTAGATTTATTTCTACTTCACTCTCCATTATTGCGTAATATTTTATTCTCAATGTGCTAATCATTTTGTACGCAAGTTTAATTTGTAATATTCCATTTTCAACTTAATAATAGGCGTTAGTTTTGAAATTCAATATTATTTTTCTTTCTCTCCCGTAACTTGTCTTGACAGCGATTCATACCTAAACCTCATTTTGCCGTATGCCTAGCCATTACATGTTATTTTATCCTCCTAAACTCTTTATGCTCATTGCATTAGTTCGATGAGATATTTTGTGTCCTTCCTAGCAGTAAAATTATTTTCGTCAGAGAATAATCCCCGAAAGAGAGGGGTCGCTTATCTATTATTTCTATCTTGCTTTTATTGATTGGCAGTAGATAGATTGATGCTCTGTTAAGAGTTGTTAGTCTCATCATTACAGAAAGCATATAGAAAATTTTTCGACCTCGTTTGAGTTAGTTCTCCTTCGGAGACACTGAGCAGGTTTGAGCCTGCATAAATAACCCTTAGACATCGTACGTTATACATTTTTGCTTGTTCTGCATCTATTAAAGCTGCCTGGGAATAGTAGTGCTCGTGCAGAGCGCCCTGCCATTACAGGATTAACGTCTTCCCTTCTTGACCCCTCTTTCTCTTCGTTTTCTCTTCAGTTACATTTTAATCAGTCCATATTTAAAAGTTCTTTCTTATAGATTTTCTAATTTTAACTAAATTTAAAATCAATAAAGTCAATAACAGTAGTGATAACACTTTCAAATTAAAGGAAAATAAAAATAATACCAGACTAATTTATATGTCGCTTGATCCAACCTAAAATTGTGGCTGATAATTCTTTATGCTATGATTGCGAAAACTATAATTTGACGTTAAATACTCTAACAAACGGTATTAAATGCATTGGGGATGAAGAGACAATAACTTCGTAGACGAGGTTGTTCTTGACAGTCACTGAATCAAATACTATGCTTGCATTTATGTCAGGGAAACAACGCGTGAGTAAATGTGGAGATTCCGTCATTATTCGTGCGGTCCGCACGCGACCATTCACTCGCTAACAATCCTATATGTAGTAGTCGGTGCGACCCATTCCTTGTTCTCTCATTTTTGCTTGCTCTCAGTGCCTCTTGTCCTGTGTGTCACTTTATATTTGGCCTTCTATTTAATTATCGATTAATTTCCTTAGATCGGTTGCAGTGAGCTCAAATGTGCCATGTTATAGCTAGAATATGGAAGTCATCGAGAAATATTAATACAGCTTGAATAGAAATAGTTCTATGTTTATTCATCGGCGATGTATCTTTGTTAGTCTTCCCTCTCATTTTCACTCTCCATGTGAGCTTTTCCGGATCTATTTCGGCGACTATGTTCGCTCTGCTTGAATGGCCGCGTACTTTCAACACCTTTCGCCTTTTTCCTCTCCTATATCGCATCAGTTTAATGTAACCGCCGATATGGTTTTTCACCTATCCATGTGTGTTAAATTTTCTTTATTTCTGTCATTCTCTTTAAATGAATTGCGACAGCAGAGATATCTATAATACTATAACAGAAAGTTAGTCTTCTAGTAAGAAGCATCATCCATTGCCACCGACTATTTCTCCCAGTAGTTATAGCTATAACAACTTATTCAAAGCTTTCCATACCAAATTTTTTAAGGATGCATCATAAAAAAGCATATCATAGTAGTGAGAGATGTACGCATTCATTTTTCCTATTTCCAAGAATCTTCACATATCGTTTGCGTATAACAACGTATGCTAAGTTTACTTCGTAGGAAACCAGCAACAAAAACCAGTGAAACTCACGTCAGAGTTTAAAATTAATGGTCTTTTCTTTTGGTTTTAGATTATTGTAAGGATTTTCTTTTACGATGCTAATCCTGTGCATATTTTTAAAAATTCAGCTAAGATGCTTAGAGCATTCGAATGCTCGTTGTGATTGAGCGGGTTTAGTCCAGACAACAATTAATGTTTAGAATTAAATTTTGTTTTAATATTCGTGTATTTGTGCATTTTTACTATATGTAACTAACTTTCTAAATAAATTCCATTTTAATACTTTTGAAATTACTTTTCACATAGTACCCCGATTAAAATAGACTGTAATGTAAACCATATTATTCCACACGTTTCGAAATTTTTAAAGTTATCTGGTTTTTCTATGTACTCTATGAATATATTTGTGCATTTTTAACTAAATGTTTTGTCCTGTTGGAAACGGTAATCTCAATAATCATCTATTATCTGTTATTAGTTTGCGAGTGTAAAACAACATTACTACTTGTTTTCAATAGAATATTGGAAATATTTTGCGTAACTATTTGAATGCTGTATTTACACCTAGGTGATACCTTGAAAAAATTAATTAATAATTCTATTCTCCTTGGATATTATGAATCTCAGTACACGTTGTCTCCCTTACTTTCTCTTTTAATGGACATTTAGTTCTGGCTCTCGCTTGTTTTATCTTCCCTCTGTTCATTCATCCATATTGCCCAAATTGTCTGTTCGGCGTCCAAATAAAACGTCTTTTCTAGTAACCTGGATAACGCCTACGAGAACTGTCTCTGTTGAGATATTTGCATGAACAGTACATGATTACATCAGCTGGAGAGTTTTACAAAACTTCCTTCCCTTTCAAGCAGATAGTCTCACTTTACGTTGCACAGAACATCCCCATGCTTGACATTGTGCCTAACCAAACCGCATTTGCGCTTGAGACACTCTCGACCCTTCAGCAGTCCTTTCCATTCTTCTTCTCATTGATTATTCACTTCACACTTCACTACATTTTCACAAAATACGAGATCTCCAAATTGTTTATCATCAAATAATTCCCACTCATTTTGTTTCACTGTGCAGACGTTTTCAAAGATTATTCTGCGAAGATCAATCATCTCCTTTAAGAATAAACACTGTTATCAGTAACAAGTTTCATGTCAATGATACAAAAAGATATTCTATTGCTTAGTAAGTAATTTAATATTTTTGGTTTAATTTTCATTCCTTGAGCAGAGGATGTACTATGGCGTCCTATGAACACAGAATCGGTGCTACACTTAAGTAATCGAGTATCTTTTGTACAATAGGCTTTTGCGCCAGAATAATTTTTAGAAAAAGGAAGAATCTATTACTTTGAGGTCTCTTGCTGTAACTTTAAACGTCGAACTCTTTCACTTTAGCACTCGTTATCAGATCAAGAAAAACCGTTGCTGACTAAATTGAGTGATTCATGGTTCTAAAATTCTTCTATTACTCATAACATCAAGTCTTTTATTTCTGTTTAGTTTCAAAATTCTAAGTGTTCCTAAAAAATCATATTTAATGTTGACATGAGTATGACAATATTCGTACTTTTACGATTTTCTAAGCATTATTTGAAGTATAGACAGTCCCTAAAAGAAAACCTTGGTAATAAAAACAGTAAAATTGCAAAGGAAAGATGATATGGTATATTTATATGCCAAATGCAAAAATGATTTCAGACAAATAAGATAACTATCCTCAATAAATGACACTGCTTACACATCCACTAAATGTGATATATTTTACTCATAAGCTTTAATAACGTAAATAATATTTAAATGCATAACTTTTTCGCTTTATCTTCTAGCTATATAAAATATTTTTGCGAAGTTTTGAATATTATAGTACATAAAGTTGATGATAGACGTTGGTCCATGCTCACACTCCAAAAATTGTGAATAATAACTTCGTCATATACTAAAAATAGTATAATCTAATAAAAAAAAAATATTTATGCAAACTAAAAATATATCTGTGTTTAGTCTAATCAAGTATAACAAAACTTTTTGTTTTTTTTTGGTGAATAAAAGATATATAGGTATAGGAGAAAACATGGAATGCTTTCTATAGTCTCTGCGGTGTGTTATGAAATATCTACTTAAAGTTCAAAAACATACCATAAATTTAAGTAAGATCCATTTTCTAAATGGGTTCCAATTTTTTTTATTAGCCTAATCTTAGCGTGTTCGTTCAGTTTTGTCATTTCCTTCATTTTGATAGATCGCACCAAGATCATAAATTTCGATATAAATTACAGAGTGAAAAATTAATGCCTATATTTGCTGCAGGTTTAGAACTTACTGTGTTTGTTTCATTTTGTTCATTTAGTTTGTTTCTTGATTCTAGAAAAAGGTCGTCATGAAAACAGGAGTACTCTTTTCGCTCTACTTCCTCTAAAAATCTCATCTAGATCCTAGCCATTTTATGAATAGTTCACAAGATTAATAACAATGATGATGGCAATACAATAGTCAACATATTATTATCTATGTCTTTGAAACCTTATATAACTATCACTAATTTTTCAATGTTTATTTTCAGGCGGATCGGGGGTATGGTGGGATCATCAGAGGACGTCAGTCCGACTAAGGACGTCCCCCTTACCCTGCCTTTCCGCAATACACAGTTATTCCATATGGTCATGAAGGTGAAATTAATTATCATATCAGAGTAAAATATTGATGGATTTTGCTGATTTCACTAAAAAATATTCGTTGTCTTTACTTTTACTTTAGTATTGATTATGAAAATTCTACTTATGCAATGAATTTTGAGATGAGACTATCTTAGTAATGTTCTTTTAAATTATAATAGAAATTATCAAACTACAATATATACTTTTAAAGTAATTTAAATTTTATTAGTATTAAATGCGAAAATAGGAGATAGGTAAGGCTATAGGGGGCCTTTATTAACTTACCCACTACAAGGTAAAAATGCCCATATCTCTTCATTAGGAGAATAGGGCCAGATATCTGCTTGAATAATACATAATGTCATTGTTACTTGCGCGTAGTCCCTCACTTGGCATAATTTCAGTCTTCGATTCTCAATTGCACTGGATTTATAATCGAAAGCTAGCTCCTTCATTATAATTTTTACCGATCTACCAGTTTAACGATAGGTAGTGTTGAACTCTCATAGATATTCTAAAATTTTGCAGGTGTTGTCTTCATCGATCGAAAATTCGACATTAACAGCCGTGGACGTAGTGACGCCCATGACGGTGGAGTTCCCCTACAGAGAGGAGTCACGATTAATTGTGATCATTATAATTGGAGCAATATCTGCCATACTGACTACTGTTGGCAATCTAATGGTCAGTACTCCAAATATAAATGCTTAAGTGATTTAAAAACTAACAAAAAGTGCTAAACCAAGTAATAGTAGATGAAAATAACTCTAAAACATGTAATGACAATAAGAATAGAATTATCAAAAAACAATTAACCATTTTAGGTGATGGTCAGTTTCAAAATAGATAAGCAACTGCAAACAATCAGTAATTACTTCTTATTCAGCCTAGCTGTTGCTGATATTGTGATAGGTTAGTGTTCTAAAAGCCTTAATGTCTATTTTCTAAGCCTACAACTATAATTAAATTGATTATTTAGTTTTATGTATTTCCTTATGGAGCAGTTGTTCCCCAATTATAGATTTAAAAAATAATTGCCTTCGCTTAAAAATTCTAAATGTTCGATCATAATAGATATTGATTAACCACTATGCTTATCAACATTGAATAATGTTGAAAAGTGGTATAAGTAGGAAATACTTGCTTCATCCTCTGTAGTATGTGTTTCTCTTTTATAAGATATAAATATTGAAAATAGAGTAAAGAAAGTATGATTTATTCAGAAATTATTTTTTCAGGGATCATTTCTATTCCTTTATGGACCTACTATACTGCAATGCGAAGATGGGGCATTGGCTACACAATGTGTCAATTTTGGTTGTGTGTCGATTACCTCATGAGCAACGCGTCAGTGCTCAACTTGCTTCTCATTTCATTTGACCGATATTTTTCTGTTACTCGACCTTTATCATACCGACCAAGGTTTGTCAATATTTGTAAATTATGGAGATATAGTAGAACTACAAAAGATTGAAATCTTTGATATATCACCTCAGGAGAACTACTAAAAAGGCATTGACGATGATTGCATGTACTTATATTATATCGGTCATTCTCTGGCCACCATGGATCATTAGTTGGCCATATATAGAAGGTAGAAATTTATTCTGATATTTAAAAAAATTTTACATATCGAAATTTATACTTGTTGTAGGAAAATTTACTGTGGAGCCTGGAACCTGTGTCGTGCAGTTCTTGGAAACGAATCCATATGTAACTGTAGGGACAGCTGTTGCAGCCTTCTATTTACCAGTCACTATCATGATAATCCTCTATACACGGGTATACTGGGAGACACAGAAGCGACAGAAAGAGTTTGGAAAGCTGCAAGCTTCCCAGGTAACAAAAATAGTTCAAATATTTTTCATCTCTAAATGTAGCAATTACTTGTAGTGACTACAGATGCACACTATAGCACAATAGAATATCATCTTTCTTCAGAACAAACAAATCCTTAGTAATTTTCCATATGCTTGGCAGTAAAAAGTTCCTTCCCATTTACATATTCAGTATTCTAACGACTCAGTACGAACAAGAAAGTTAGATTCAGAGAAGAGGAAAAGGAAGGTGAAATTGGAATGACTCAATTGCCCTCTTATAATTGTTTTGCACTTCTTACATCCTTTTGTATTTATTTATTGATACTGTTTAAAATTTGAACTGAACGGATCGAAAAGGAATTTATTTTATTTTAGTTTCCAAGGAGATCAATCAGGCGGGATACATCATCAAACTCGATAGTCAAGTCTAGTGACAAAGGATCAATAAAAAAACACGCATGGTCAAGTCAAAATAAGGCGTAAGTTAACTCAGACTTTTTGTATATGAAGGTGTTTAACATTCTAGCTGGATTAAAATGTTTTTTAGATCAATTCAATCTCGAAAACAACTCTCTTGGTTAAAGGCATGCACGGGACGTTCACATTCGTCATCTGAAGAGAGTTCTGAGGTTAATTTTATTTATGAGTTAATATTTTTCTAAAGCATAGTTGATAATAGTTTTATTCTCTTGATCTAGAGATAACCTACCTATTTGTTTAAAACTGTTTTATTAAGCTATATATACAAGGCTCTAACACTAGGTCGCAGCAGTGAACATTGATGACACTTCAATGTCCTCTTCACTTTATACAGGAAAAAAGAAGAATGTTAGCCCGCCTTGTAGCCCAATGCCACCATATGAGGTCAGTTTTGTTATTCTGGAGATACAACATTGCTACTTAATTATATAAGTCTTATTTGGGCATAAAAATGTATTGACAAAGCATATTTGTTTTCAAACTGATATATAGTTCCAAAACTATGCGAAATACCACAGTGCTCTTATATTCTTTCGATTGTGCACTGGTACAAATGGAGGTAACCGAGCATTTGATTGCTTATAAAACGTCAAATCAGAAGAAAATAATAGTAAGAAATATTTTAAGTAAATGATTAGTGTATTATCATTTAATACTATATCACAGCATTATTATTTACTCTCTGTTCCTTGGAAACTATTATAGATTTAGTTGTAACAGGCGATCAAATAAGCAAGCCTAATATTAAGTAAATAAAAGTATCGCTATATTGGTAGACATGAGCATATATTCCTAATTTATCATCAACGCAAAATTATAAATACACTTTCATAATAAATATAGAAAAAGCTAGTATATTTCTAGGAAACTTGACACATCTCATAGCTACTGTCTCTATAGTAATTTGATATTGTTAGCAAAATACGACACTTAATTTTTAGGCATATTTTGTAACACATGACACCTAGAGATTGCAGGTGATGAAACAAACGAAAGTATATTCTCTTTAAGCTAGATTTATCCCCTCGTGTTCCATTGCTGATGAATGTGATGAAAAGAAAACCTTAGGTGTAAAGTTTAGTCAAAAGTAATTCCTAATTAGTTAATTTAGCGCAACTTATAACTTCAAAAAATAAAATTTCACAGAAATTATAATGATAGGAACTGAATCAATGGGTAAATGAGCTAAAATTGAAAAATTGTATGAAGCAAACACTGATGAAAAGTAAGACAGCAAAATCCGTCTTTGTTCCTGATTTTAGATGTATCGTTTAGAATTCCAATATCACTTGAATTTTCTATTGTCTTTCATCTCTGATAATGAATTAAACTTCTATTTCAAAATCTTGTGCACGCCTTTCGTTGAAGTACCATGGATTTAGCATTAATGATCTTAGGTATTTTTAAGCTAAAGAGAAAAAGTGAGGAAGATAAGTACCACAGTAAAACTTTATTAAGACATTCATGAAAAAAGTATTCCCTACCGTACTGATTAATTATATGCAATTTCTCATCAGATAGGAGGAACATTTCCAAAGCAATTTTGGTGTCTTTCGGGTATAATGTGGGGAATAATCGATTTTTTAATGGAGCTGTGGATTAAAGTATAAGTCCAAACTGAAACAACAAATGTGGGTTGGTGTCTCTCAAATCAATGAACTCACCTTTTATTTCCCAGTAATTCTACTTGTTTCTTCGCTCGGTCCCTCCTTACAATGTCTAGGAAGTACTTCCACATTGTTTGTTCAGACTATAAGTAAATTATGAATCACTACCATCGCATTTATACGCTCATCAAGATGCCAAACCGTAAGCCATAATTCTTAGCTAATTGTTAATCGCAAATCAACTTTTCATGCTATAACTGATTGTCACATTATGAGTCAAAGAAGTTTTCCTAGACTGTTACTTCTCAGTTTCTATGATATATTCTAGAGCTCACAGCATTTATCTATCTTTATAAATCATTTCACTTAATTTTCTTGCCTCACTCTGATAGAATTAATACCTCATCACTTTAAATATCTTATAAGCTACCCTGGTGTAGATTAATTTCTATACAATGCCCTAATATTGCATTATTTATCCTCTCAAGCACAACACCGTAAAAAACTACTATATTTTTAGTACATAATAATCTAGTAGTAATATTAAAATTGCATAAAGTATTCGAAATCTTTACGAACTATATCACTCAAAGTAGTACAAAAAGAGCTTTGTTAAATTTTGAAATATTAATCGAAAAATGGCAAAAAAAACTAATACTAAGCACGTTATATCAATTTATGTTTGCTTCTTTCTATTATTATTTCTGGGTGTTTATGGGGTCATAATTAGGCAGTAGTTTCCTGGAAAATGTGTTGCACACTAAATGTTGGCTATTAAGTGAGTTTTGCTTATGTTTGATATTGGTCAGTTTGTAGGACACTCTTTCGGCTGAAACACATATAGAGACAAGTCCCCGTAATGGTTCAACGCGTTTTCGATCAAGAGATAAAACTGACAGACCAGATGTAGACACCTACACTGTGAGGATAAGAGCTATGCAGTCGTTAACTAGTATTTTTTTTTTAAATTGAAATATAGTAATCAGTTGCATTTATTGAAATTATAGTTTTATATAGGTGCTAATAGAACTCAAAGATGAGGGAGCTCGTCCAAGCGTTCGTCTTAGCAACTGTGAATCTCCAGTCCTTGAGTGAGTTCCTCAAACAAGTTATTTTTTTATTTGCAACTGTTATTTGGAGGAGGAAACATTCTAAATTCAGATATTTCTATCTAAAGTTATTAGCGCTATTCTTAACAATTCACAGAGACGCACCCTCTAGACGTGAATCACGTATGCGTTCAAAAAGCGATATAAACCCGGAACCAGCAGCGGAACTGGCTCAAAGACAGAGTCAAAAAGGTCGGTGGTTGATAATGTTCTCCTCTTCACGTATTCTATTTTTCTTGAAAATATATTTATTTAATGGTTTAATGAATGTTTCCACAATATCTCAACTAATTATCTAGTAATAACATTTATTTTATGTTTCTTATTTTTGTTAATTATTTATATTTACAGTCGTTGGTTTGTGATTACCTTACCGACATGAACTATTTGTACGTTCCTAAGCTACCACAAGAAAGATAGTCCAGACATTTATAAACACATAGTCCTAGTAAAATGACTAAATATTTTGAATATTCTGGACTAAATCACAAAAAGCTATATGGTTAAGTAAAACAATAACGTCATGTAGAAAGAATAACTGAAGAAGAAATTTACCTTAATTCATACAATTATTCTAAGTAATTATATTACAAGATATTCAAATCTTATTTACAAATTAAGATATCACTTGAAAGCAGACAAAAATCTCAACGTCCTCTAGAATATTTTCACAAATGCGAAGTTGTCTCTTTGAAGATAGGCCTAAGACCTGATAAAAATCTTTAAATGGAATGTTTAAAATTTATAGCTAGAAGATCAGAAATAGCATATGTATGGCTAAGTATTACAGACTTCATTACTCAATCATAACAATACTAGCAGCAGTTTATGGGGTAAAAAAAACCTGACCCATTATTTTTCAAACTGAACTTATTTCGTTTATCATATGGTCCGTCTGGCAGGAAAGTCTGGAAATGTCCATATGCGTTATTTCAAACCCCTTAAGCGTTACATCACCGTAATGTGGAGCAACATCACTTCAAATGAACAACGAGAAGAATATTCAGAAGGTTCAGAGGGCTTGTGTGAAGGCGAAATAGGGTGTTTTTAAAAGCAACTATCAATTAAGCTATTAAAAATCAGTAATAAAATATTTATGAAGAATAATCAGGTGCTGAACTATACCACACAAGTTATAAAACACTTGTCTACAATCTTTAAACAGTGTCATGAGTTCCCTTGATGCTTTATGATAGATGATTTTTCAGAGCACACTTCTCCCTCTAAAAATGGTCGAATTTTAAAAAGTTTATCTGGAAATGATAGGAAAAGCGAAAAGGAAAGACGCAAAAATGAACGAAAACAAGAAAGCAAAGCAGCAAAGACTTTGTCTGCTATTCTATTTGCTTTCATTGTTACCTGGACACCGTACAACTGTAAGTAGAGAAGAAACAAAGAGAAAACATATATTTAGTTTTATTCAGAAGATTAACAGTATAAACTCAATTGTAATTTTTCGAATAACTTAGGCTTAGAATGACATATGTAGTCACAATTATATGTAATTAACGTCTGAAAAGAATTACGAACTAAATAATTCATAGTTTTAGATGTAGATAATGAAAAGGCTAGAAATAAAAGCAGAAAGAAAAAGCAAGTGATGTTTATTTTCAGTAATAGTGTGCTGGGAGGCGTTCTTTCCGCACTCAATACCTGATATTCTATTTACAATTAGTTATTTTCTCTGCTACATCAATTCCACTATTAATCCACTTTGTTATGCATTATGCAATGCTAGGTAAGCAATTTTTTACTCATATTTTTTGACCTACCATTATTTGAAGCATCCACTTTTTATTCTAAATACAGGAGAAAATTCTATAATTAACTTGAATGTTTATTAGGTAATTACTTCTATACTAACTAAAAACCTTCAGATTTCGACATACATATATGCGGATTTTGCGGTGCAAGTTCGCTGCAGAACGGCCAAATATCAGTCGGAATGCGTACGTGAGAAGACAGTAGGATACAGTGTCCCTTTTGCTGCATCTATTCATAGCTACCAGTTACTTCTTAACTCTCTTTCCCTTCAAATAATCTATCACTTTCCTTCCTCTTATTTCTTTTTTTATGTTCCCACTTATCTACTTCCGGTTTCTGCTCAATGTCTAGTGTCCACGGGTGTTTGTTTGTTCAGTATTTTATTGATATCCTTCTCTAGTTATTCATAATAACCAAAGAGAGAATATGAGGCTATGCTCAGGGCTTCAGTTCAATTTATAAATGAAAAGCCGCAGTAGCATCAATCAGTTCCTTGCTCATGTCACTCTTTCAGTTAATTTTACATGAAGCACATAAATACTATTATAGCTCGATATAGCGTCATCGTAATTGATTTTTAAAATTTCATTAGTTTGAAAAATTGGTGAAATTAGAATAGACGACCAAAACTTGCAGTGGTACATTGGGTTGGGCATAATTTGTTATTGTATACATTAGTTTATCTTAGATTAGTAATATGTTTATGAGAAGACGAATGAATGCCAAATACTTTTCCTGTAATTATACAGTGGTTTTCGTTATTTTCTTAATATAACAAATACTTTGGTTTAGAAGTCGATATAAACGAAGATAGGAGAAGACATTATAAACATTTATTCTTCCATAAACCTCATTCTTTCTTCCATATCAGATGCCTTGAACTCTCGTGTTTCCACTTTCCTATACTCCCTTGACATGGATTGAGTATTCGGAGAATCATTATGATAGTACATGATTGATGATTCTACCGTCCGATTAGGATTTTCTAAAATATAAACAGGTTGTAATTTAGAAAGAAACACGTTAATATTCAACTTTATTGACTGAAACAATCCTTGAAAATTCCTACCACATAATCTTCGTAGGCCACAGGCGGACAACACGCATGCCAGGAAAACGATGACCGAAAAGCCAATAATAAGAAGAGATTTCACTAACCACGGTAAATTTGATATAAACTCTATTATAGACATATCACATTCAAAAGCACCTAAAATATATGAAATTTGGGTTATTCAATCAACAAATCACCAAGGATACATAATACGAAGTAGTAGTAAGCTTTTTCGATGCATACCATCTTCTGTAAAGCCACATGTTCGTAACCTAGGTTCCATAATTTCATTTTCAATTTGTGACATCGGTATAAGTGTCCACCTTGGATCAATATGATTTTCTTGTAGTGGATAATTGAGATATCCACCATACACCAAACCATCGCCCAGTCTTTAAGAATTGTTGCTTTTAGTCTAATTGTATAAATTTTCACTTTAACTAAATAATTTCTGAATGATCCGCCTGAGATTAATTTGTAATCCTGAATACTTTGAAAATAGATTCATACTTAAATTCGATGTTGTTGTGAACTTGTTCTGGTGTTAATGATCCTGCGATGTAGTACGGTGTCCGATCGTAATCTGATGTTGCTTTGTCAGCTAATTTGGTGATATCGATTGATGAGAAGTCCGACTGACGACTATCCACTACCACAAGATAGCGCCTAAAAGTATATGCTAGCATCGAAATTTTAAATGTTTCATTCTAAAAATATATGCTAAATAAGTGCAGATAACAATGATCGCAAAGCATACCACGGATCAATTGAATGTATTGTATTAGCACTGGAGATGTCGATTTCTCTAATATATTCCTTGTCACCAACATTTTCAACGAAATATGGTGGAGGATTAATAGAACAAACGCGTTCCATAAGATTCCACTGTCTATAAAGCATTAGTAGAAATTTTTAATAGTTATAGAAAAATTAAAAGTTCCACTGACCGTCGGGGAATAATTTCCCATTTGTTCCACATCCCATCAACTTTCGCCCTTATCTGAAGTCATATTTCAACTAATATCATTAACATAAAATTTATGGCATTTATGGTTTGAAAGTAGACCTCGAAAAAGAATTCTCTTGGACGTTTCGGCAAGTTGTACACGAGGACACACAGCCAATCACATCCGAATTTCGGACAACGGAAATTAGAAGTAGCTTGATTTTGAGAGCGTCCTGTCCATTATTATATTAAATTAAATTATTCCATTAATAATTAGTGATAGTTCAGAGTAGTCTTAACAAAATACTCCTTGTAATTTTTAAAATATCAGTATAATACTAGTCTGTTCTGATATATTCCTTTGATTTTTTTCGATATGAAACACAAAAACCATTCTTACACTAGTTCTGATTCAGTGTACTCCTTTGTTTCATATGGTTTTCCACCTTCATTAGGGGTATATCGGACCTAAAAATCTCTACGTAATATAGTTATATTTTTGAAATTTATAACATTTAGATATGAATTTTGCAATATTTACTTGGTATGTAACACTGCTGAGATATTTTAAGGGATGAAATACGATCGAAGTGGCTGTCTCAGTTTCAACAACAATACGCGGTTCTCCAACAGCGTGTGCACCTTGTGTCAAGGTGGAAAAAACGCCCCAGGCTGTTTTCCGATGTGGAGCTGAAGCCCATCGTCCTTTCGACAAAGAAGCCTGACCTTTCTTAATGTGCAAGATATAGAAAATTGAATTTAACTAATGAATTAAATGATGATTTCATCATGTAGTATAAAGAAAAGTTTTTTGCTGAAAAGCTTAATGAGATTAATCACATGCATACATGTAAACTATTACACGATAGTTAATGAGGTTTAAAGTTAAAAAGTTTTTTAATGAGAACAAAAAATATCAAACATCTTTGTGGAAATAATATGCATACTTAAGCCTGCAAGAACTTTCTTAATAACTACTTCCAATTTGATTTTCTATTTCCTGTTTGCGTTTTGTTCAAAAGTGTAGACGATGGTTATCAAGCAATTTAGCTTTAGAATATTTTTAAGTGATTTAAAGAAAAGAAATTGATGACTACTTGGAATTAGATACAATACAAAAACAGCTTCAAGTCAAAATTTTGGGCGATAAATAAATGCAAGTAAAGTAATCTGATCATTCTTGATCATACATTTGAGATCAGGGTATTCTCAAAGTGCATTATGAACTTACCTAGAACTGTAGTTTCTATCGCACTTATTCTAACGTGAATATATGGCATTGAGAAAAAAAAAGATCTTATTTGTTCTCATTTGTAGCGCGTTTCATGAATTAGTTAATGTATAACCGGTTATCTCAACATGTACGAGCCCAGAATGGATCTTTTAATAGATTTTCTCTTCAAGAAGAGACTGGAAATGTAATTTTAGGCCAATCTTAATTTAGTTCTGAATTTTTGAAGGCTTGACCCCAAGTATAGATTTTTTTTCTTGAGGCTTACTTGTTTTAATAAGTATATTTATAAATAATAGTAGCAGTTCTTTCTTCAACAATAACCGTCAATAAAAACTTACTATCAACTACTACTTTTATAATAGTAGTAATCATTCTATTTTTAAAAAATTATAAAAACTACGTAAAGAAGTAAAGAATTTGAGTTCCTAAATACGGTTAAAAATAAGATTGTACATATTCCAAGTGAAATGTATTTTAGATAGTTCATAATTGAGGAAATTCGTCTCTAATAAATAGTCGCTTACCCCAACGACGAAGGTAGTTATAGAAACATTGTAAGTAGATCCGGGATGAAGATTTCTCAAAACGAATTCTGCATGTTTTCCAGGCTCTCCCACTCCACTGTTCATAATATCTTTCTCAATATTATCCGGAGAATGAAGTGTTTTTGCTCGTATCTATATATATTTCAAAAACTTAGTGTTTTAATGATATACATTTTTCTGTCTTATGTTTACTCACTGTAAACTTAGCATTATTAGAAGGTAGCCATTGAGTAGGCCATATAAGAGTTAAAGAATTCGGCGTTTTACTTCGCTGCTTCAAGATAAATTCTTCTTCATTTTTTTCGAGAGTTGAAAACACTGCCCATCCCATATTACCGTAGCCATAATTGGTCCCTGCCTTAAATATTGAAGAGTCTTATAAAATATTCTAGAGAGCATCGATCATTAATACATTAATTAATATTCCTCTTAGATACAAAATATTGTTCTTTTTACCAATTCAACACTCCTATAAGAATCATTAAGTAATAAACATTCCTAGGATACCACTGACTACATACTTGCAGTGTAATATTGTATACACAACCAGGGGAAAGTTTGCTTATGGAGTGGGTTGTTTTTGGCACAGGTACATTTATCGAAAACTTCTTAGTTAGCTGCTTCGATACCGGAAGAAACTCATAGACCGTTATCTTAAAACAATAAGTTATAGAAATATCTCATCCGGTGACATATATAAATGCAATCATAAAGGTTTACCAAATGTTGATTTATTATGGCACTATGAAGTGCATTTTGTATAACAGGCAGCATCCAGGAGATCTCGAGAGATGTGTTCGTTTTATCCAAAAGAGTGATATCAGTTGGAGCTGGAAGCCAAGTGAGAGCTGTAATGTGTAACTTACTAGTTACTAGTTTCTGAACATGTGAAAACCATTATGACAATTGATTATTCGGAATGTGCATATTAATTAATAAATAACCAAACAGTAATAACTTCACTTACAAGCAAGACTGGTAGTCACCATATTACTAGCATACCAAAGGCTATTATCTTTCTGGAAAAAGTTCTGTGGTAAATTTGAAATGTGATATTATGTAGATAATGGCAACCTCGAATGCCTCGACAGAAACCCTATAAGTCGTATTTCCAGTGAGATTTGTAAATGTGTATATTCGCGTTTCATTGTTTACATTGATTGTAATAGAAGATTTTGATGCTTGAAGAGAACCTAGAAAATAAAATCATGGAGAAAATACAAATTTATTGTTAACACGTAAATATTATTATACTAATTAAATATCACATAATTAGTTAGTTGATGAGCTTACTTCGTACAACTGTAATCATCAACCGTTGCTTGGTTGTTTGATTAACAATATCTTGTGGAGGATACCACTGAATAGTAACTGCATCATTTCGGACGTCCATAATTTCCAGTGGATCTTGGTCAAAAACTGTAAGAGTTTCGTAGTTTTCATTGCAGTGGAATCATTGATCTCTTGACAATTTCATTTATCAATAATTTATAGGGAACTCACAAGATTGTGCACTGATTGCGTAAAAGTATATTGTCGCATATTTTATGATCCACATAGAAGTCATTCTAATCAATTAAGGAATTTTAGAGTAGTGAATAGTCTGTCAAGTAGAATTATAGCAGGAAATGAGAATGAGACCGACTGTCGCTATCTTTTTGCAAGGTCAACAGGGGGAAGCAATTAGCGTCATCAAGGAGATTGCCTATTAACATTATATCGTAGGATTTTTGTCTACTTTTGCTAAAAACGAGACACTGTAGTATACCCACTTTATACACTCACAAACCCATGAATACATATAATTTTGTTTAAGTATATTTATAATAATTTTAGCAATACATGGATGTTTTATAGTTAGGTTCTACTGAGATCTACCGAAAATAATTCAAGAGACTTTCATCCGCCATCCGTTCATAAAAGAAACTTTGATAAACTATGCAGTGTTAATTGTTTATGTATGTCAATTTGTTAATATATCTATGATGTGACGACGTCATGTTCTCTCATTATCTACTAATGTCGATTAATTATGTGGACATTTGTTTGTTAAAATAGTTCTACAGAGTCGAAAATATTGCCGCTTACATAGATAATTTTAACAACAATACATCGACCTTTTTTACTTTGTATAAATTAAAACACTTGAAGTTGCTAGTTACATGAAGTAATTTGCATCATACATTATCTATTTATTTGAGCGACGGTAAAATAATGTGATTATGGACAATGTATGAAGTATGTAAATAACCAAACATTTCAACATAAACGAGTTTTTAAAACTGACAATAAGTTAAGAAAAACATAAAGTAGTCTAAATGTCAAGTTAAATGTAGCCCTGAATAAATATATTAATTTACCAAAAACATTTTGAGGGCAATCCTACAAAGATCTAACTTTAAAACCCAATAAATACATATTTCCGCGATGTTGTAATTAAGCCTATATGGCAAAAATGAGAAGACTTATGTGTTACTACAGTCGTTATTTTAAAGACATTGACCGCAGCATAGTAGCAGGCGTTTATTATATGTAAATTACGCACGGGCTCTCGTCGTTTGATTACATAGAAATACTGGTTTCTAGTCATACCTATAATGTCTATTATTAAAGTAATATTTTTTACGGAAGTACATGGACTTTTGTATTCATAATTTAAATGTTGATGACTTTTGACTGTATTTTATATCACACTGGAGTTTATTTTATTATATTATTATAGGATAGTTTATAGCAGGAAAATCAATGAGTCTCTTGGCAGCGGAAGCCACAGGTTCTACTGAAACAAATCCAGAAACTCCTGCCATGGAAGTAGATCAGTCATCAAAAGAGATAAATCGAAGATTAGATTTGGACAGGATTTATATTACACCAGTGCCGAAGTACTTCGGTTTCAAACAGTTTAAAAAACTGCTAGAAAAGTGTGTCACATACTTTTTTAAATATACATAATTAAGTGGAACTTTAGTATTGATAACAAAAAGTCACTATGTTTAGGCATCTGAATGGTATAGAAATCAAAAAAATACGTCAGATGAAATTTGAGGCTTATGTATCATTTGCATCTCCTGAAGATGCTTCAGAAGCTTTAAAAATTTTAAATGGGCTTGAAGTAAAGAAGACTGTTCTGGTAGCGAAACTGGCTGAAAGAGATGAGCGGAAGGTATTTTTGCACATTTTTCCAGGGTGTGGTTAAGGCATTTTCGGATAACAATTAATGTAATGAGTATCCTAGGTAGGTACTTGTATCTTTTTTGGATTTTTCAAGATTTAACTATTCTCTAATAACACGCACCCTTTGTGATTTTAGAATTTTAGGAAAGAACCCAAAATTCTGAAGATTTTCAACCTAAAACTGCACGTGAGAGCGTTACACCTCTTGCAGATCTCTCATATGAAAATCAGCTACAAATTAAAAGTAGCTTGTGCTTGAAGTAGGTGAACTTAACTTGATTATGTTTCTCTTTTATATATTTAACTGCTTCTGGAACGTAAAGATATTAATAAGTTTGTTTCTATTCTTTTAAATTTAGACTAGTTGATAAGCTTTTGAGTGATATGAAGAAAGCTAATGTATCTGGTTGTTCACATTTACGGCCTTCCCAACTTTTAAAAGAGGTGATTTTTAAAACTTTATTATTATGCTCTATATACTTTATTATTTATTATTTAACATAAACCAATATTAGTTTCCAAGATCATATTTTCGTCCATCTTCAGATAATACCATCTCCAAAGACAACAGCGTATCGAAATAAATGTGAATTCACAGTGGGCAAAACATTGGAGGGGGAGGTGAGAATAAATATTACATCCTTAGATTATAAGAAAGTACTTTTTGATCTACTGGAATTATTTTCAGATTTTAAACTAATGGAATAGCTCTTAGCCTTATCTCTTTGCAGTCTGAAAGCTTTTTAATTTTCATGTTTGTGTTGGCTTTGTTGGTGGTCGATATTCAAAGAATCAGCACTATGTAATCCCCGTAGATGACGTAGATAACATCACCCAGCATATGAAAAATATCGTGAAAGCATTCACTCAATTTGTGTGTGATTCAGGTGGGGATAATTTTCCTTATTATTTAACCTAATGAATTAATATTGGTTTTGTAGTACTTATATAATTTAGGTTTGCCTCCTTTGGATGAATTTACTCGCTGTGGTGTGTGGAAAATGCTTACTGTCCGTGAATTTGGTGGTGACGTTATGTTGGTAGTGACTGTCTTCCCTTTGGATAATGTGGAGAAAGAAATAGAACTCAAAAAAAACCTTTGTGAGAAGTAAGTTCTCTTTTTATATGGTTTATCATTGACAAAAATATGTTTAATATTTTTAGGTTTCTATCTATGTCAACTTTTCATAACTCTGGATTTCGAGTCACTTCACTTTTTTGGCAAGTGCTTGCCAATTGCAGTGATGCTATAGAATATCAACACGTTGGAGGTACCTTTGAAATATTTTTTCTAATTTTCCTACTTTGGTATTTTAGTATCCTGCTGTACTTGGTACACTTATTTATTTATAATGCTACATAAATATAAGCTTTTTATTTTCATTTATCTCTAGCAATTTTGAGGAGCTCCATATATTTATGAAACTGTTCTTGATTGTCGCTTTCGTGTTTCTCCATCTGCTTTCTTTCAAACAAATAGTCAAGCAGCATCTTCACTGTATACTACTATTGGTATGCTTAAATCTTCCATTAAAAACGATATTTTAAAAGGTTTTAATACGTTATCCACAGGTGAAGTTGTCATAGGCCTCTAGATACGAAGTTACTATCTCTGTTATCTAACATTTTAACGGACACTTGTTATCAAATACCGTTGTTGCATGATTCTTTACTAGTTATTTTATCGCTTTTTTCTGTAATAATTATTGTTAGGGCTCTGCTGTGGGCTGGAAAATGAATCATCTTCACTTGTATTGGCCGATAATGATGAACGTGTAGTTCAAATTAAGAAAGCTAAGTTAGAGCCAGATACAATTGTTAAGGGAAAAGAAATTATTCAGGTGAAGATGTCTTCATTTTAGTTTACTGCGTAAGTGTCATTTATTATTTCCATGAAACACCACCAATATTTAATTAGGATGAAGGAGCACCAAATGATATAAGTACTATTCTTCTGGATATCTGTTGTGGTACTGGGACAATTGGACAGTGTTTGATCAAACAATTTAATAAGACTGATAAAGTAAGCGTTAAAGTGTTGTTTTAAAGCATAAACCATTAACTTCTACTATTAGAAGCTAACTATAGGTCTGCTGCGTTGGCATCGAAATGGTCTCTTCAGCTGTAGACGATGCAAAACAAAATGCCAAGGATAATGGATTGGGTGATAATATGTAAACATTTATATAAATTTTGTCGTTTGAATACATTTTTATACGTCAACATTAATTTAGATGTCGGTATATTGCTGGAAAGGCAGAAGATACATTTCCTTCTTTGCGATATTATCTGCCGCCAGGATTTGATTTATCTAATTCTCGGGTCGTTGGAATTCTTGATCCACCGCGAGCTGGGATTCATGAGAAGGTCATTTTAGGTTGTCGGCAGGTTAGTTTATCAGGATATAAAAGGTTAAAATTTCTGCTCAATTATTTTGGCAGATGAGTACTCTCCGTCGACTAGTTTTCGTGTCGTGTGATCCATCTGCTGCACTTAAGAATATCGTTGATCTTTGCCGACCAATGTTTGTTTTTTTTCAGCTACACGTACATACTTTTTAAGCAATGGAAGCTTTTATAGTTGTATATATTAGTTATTTCACATTCTCTCTAGCTTAAAATATTGAAAAGGTATCTTCAAACGACTAATTACGGAATTTTTAAGAGGTTTATTTACTAATACGTTCATTTTTCTTATGATTTTAGGTCAAAGAAATATTCTGGAGAGTCATTTCATGTATTATCTATTCAACCAGTAGACATGTTTCCTCAAACTCCCCATGTTGAATGGGTGGTCACCTTGGGGCGGTAAATGGTGGTACCTGTATTTTTCAGTCATTTTGTGAAATATTTTCAAAAAGGAAAGTAATTTTAAGTAATATTAAAAGATCTTTGTTAATTGTTCTGATCATCACATTACGCTGCTATAAATTGGATATTATTCTGTTAAATTGTTATTATTCTTGTTTGTTTGGTTTGTTTTGTATGAGATTAAAGTAGTATGTAAGTTTATTTCTGTTACTGTTTTTTAACTGAAATTTTGCGTTAATATGGATAAGAACTTGGTCATTAGAGATGGAAGTTAAGAATATTTTTTTTGTTTATTGGAGATTTTTATAGTAAAATTACTTTTGCAATGATAAAGTATTTCTGTAGGTGTAGTTAAATCTTGTGAGTTTATATTGTAGTATCAGTGTGATATTTGTTTTATCAATACTGCCTTGGTTGATTATTAAAATGAAAGTTAAATTGCGGCCTAGTACTTGATATTGTTAAATGTAATTGTATTTCAGACGAATCGTTCGACGTTGACAATGACTGATTCTGTAGGGAAGGTATGTTTTGATTACATTAATTCATAATGAGTAAGTCTTAAATATTTATTGACCACTTAGACAATGTAAGAGATTAGGTTTTGTGGTTTATCTTGTGAAACGTTAAGATGGTATGGTATTTATAGATAATATCTTGTAAAGCTGCTGTAGCATGGGAACCCAAGAAGCCCTTGTCTATTGAGACTATTGAAGTAGCACCTCCTCAAGACCACGAAGTTAGAATCAAGGTAAATTTAATATGATTTTAGCAGGGAAAACTGGATCGTTAAACTAATATTAGTTTTTTTTTGGTTCTCTATACGGCTGTTTGTCATACTGACATATATACATTGGATGGCCATGATCCTGAAGGTCTTTTTCCGGTCGTTCTAGGACATGAGGGTTCTGGAATTGTTGAAAGTGTTGGCGATAAAGTCACAGATTTTCGTCCAGGTTACTTTCCTTTTTAGTTTTTAACAATTTTATTTTTCTCATAAGTCGTATATATGCATGATTGATTAGATTAAGGTGGTTTACAGGTGATCACGTGATACCTTTGTATATTCCACAGTGCAAGGAGTGTGAATACTGTCTTAATCCTAAAACCAACTTATGCCAAAAAATTCGGTCAGTTAACTTTTTAAAAATATTTATTTGAATTCATTTTCACTATAGGTTTTAGAATTCCACAAGGCAAAGGAGTTATGCCAAATGGGTCAAGTCGGTTCAGTTGTAAGGGAAAGGCATTATATCACTTCATGGGTTGTTCAACTTTCAGCGAATATACTGTTGTGGCTGATATTTCACTTTGCAAAGTGAGTTAGTTATATATTGTTAATACTATTATTAAGAGTAAATAATATTAGATAATAATAAATAATCAGCTCCACTTTCTACAGACAGGGATGCTTGAATTGTATAGATATCTGTTGTTGGTTACGATTGTCTTTATGTCGAAATTCTGGTGACTCATAAGTACGAGAGTGACTTTAATACATCCTAATTAAAATGATTATTTGTGAGACCTATAAGTGAATGTACTTAATTGTTCATGTGTATATATTGCTTATACTAAAATATTCTCTTTGTTGATGTTTTTTTCTGTATTACTTGATAAATATTCAGGTTAATCCAGCAGCTCCACTAGATAAAATATGTTTACTAGGTTGTGGAGTATCGACTGGATACGGAGCAGTACGTAATACGTGCAAGGTTATTTTATTTTGACACATTTATATCAAAAGTAGAAATAGTATGCTCAGACGATAAATATTTATAATTTTAAGGTAGAAGCTGATAGTTCGGTTGCCGTTTGGGGTTTAGGAGCAGTTGGATTAGCGGTTATTATGGGTGCCAAGGTAGTGGGCGCAAAGAGGATTGTAGCGATAGATATCGATGAGAAAAAGTTCGAATCTGGTATGGAATTTTTTGCATGCTTTTATTTTCTTTAATATTGAGATTAAAATATTAGTATCTTGCTTTTAGCACTGCAATTCGGAGCAACTGATTGTGTCAATCCAAAATCAATCCCTGAAGGTATATCTCTACAGGATTGGTTAGTCCAGACATTCAATGGAGGTTTTGATTACACATTTGAGTGTATTGGAAACGTTCACACAATGGTACGTTTAAGCTTGAATTATTTTGGAATAATAAATGATGTTTTAGTGTCATTCTACTACTAGATTAATTAACTTTAATACACTAATTCTAGAGACAAGCTCTGGAAGCTGCACATAAAGGATGGGGTGAATCGTGTATAATCGGCGTAGCCGGGGCAGGACAAGAGATTGCTACGCGTCCATTCCAGTTAGTTACTGGAAGAACTTGGAAAGGATCGGCTTTTGGAGGTTGGGAATTAATAATATTGAGATTATTTTTTAATAGTTTTATTCTTAAACAGGATGGAAAAGCGTCGAAAGCGTGCCAATACTTGTTGAAGATTATATGGAGAAAAAAATTAAGTTAGATGAATTTATCACCTACAATTTTCCATTTGAAAGCATAAACTATGCTATTGATGTTCTACATAAAGGAGAGAGGTTTGCAACTATATTTATTAAAATGATTCTATTTGGTATAAATTACTTATTAATATTTTAAGCGATGTCATTTTAGTAAATAATGATGCATTATATTTCAGCCTTCGGTCAGTTCTTAATGTTGGAAGTCTTTAAATTGTGATAGGGTTTTAATTATTTTTTAAGAATTGTTAATTTGTGTAGTAATGTACAAGTTTTTAATGGATGTAGATGTATACATATACAAGTAATAAATACTTAATTTGAATTGATTCTAGCAAAACTTGTGTGTATGTTGTAACTCATAATTGATACTTATATGTGTATATTTAGGCTATAAAGTGGGAGTATATTTAATGTTTGTAGGTACTAAGGTCACAACATCAGAAATTGCTATTGTAGAAATTATGGCAACCTCAGTAGATGATGTAGTGGCAACAGTATTGGAACTTGTGGAGGAAAAGAAATGTGCAAATAATGTTGAGAAGTCAGCAATGATCAAAGATGAAGCAAATCAGTTCTACAAAGGTAAGAGAAAAAATATATAATTTGCAAGTTAGTAATTGACTATATTATAGATCAGGCATATGATGTTGCTATTGAGTTATATACTATGGCTATTGAGTATCAACCTTCTGCTGTATTATATGGAAATAGGTCTGTTATGATGTGCATAATTTTTTCTACACACTGTTGTTGGGGTATCTGATTTATTTCTTAGGAGTATGGCATATCTTAAGAAGGAGCTTTATGGTAGCGCCCTTGAGGATGCGGATAGTGCTATTGCTATTGATTCCTCTTACGTAAAGGTTAGAAATATTTGTACATGACAGTAACAAATTATATTACTATAAATAAACTTTAGGGTTTCTATCGCCGTGCTACTGCTAATATGGCATTAGGCCGCTTCAAGAAGGCTTTAGCTGACTATGCTGCTGTGACTCGATCACGTCCAAGTGATACTGATGCCAAAAAGAAATACGATGAGTGCCAAAAAATCGTACGGAGATTGGCTTTTGAAAAAGCTATTTCTGTGGATCATGACAAAAAAAGTGTTGCTGATTCTATTGACTTGAGCGCCATAAGTACATAATTTATTCTTTTTTATTCGGTTTGAAAGTAATCATTAGGGTCTGAAGATTTTGTGTGTTATACGAAAATTTTTAATGTCCTTAAATACTAATTTACAATCTTTAATTATTTCCCAATATTCCTAATTTTTAGTTGTTGAAGAAAGCTACGATGGACCTCATTTAGATGACAAGATAAGCATTGACTTTATAACAGATATGATATCAATGTTTAAGAAGCAAGGCAAACTTCATCGGAAATATGCCTTTAAGGTATTTATTCATTTTCGATGAAATATTTTTTTACTTTTGCCTTCAAATTGTAACTGTACTTCTAGATCCTACTTGATATGTTTGCTTTCCTCAAAGAGCAACCTACAATGGTGGAAATAGAAGTGCCGGGAAATCAGAAATTTACAATTTGTGGTGATATCCATGGACAGTTTTTCGATCTCATCAATATATTTGAAATTAATGGAGCTCCCAGTGAGAGTAATCCCTATGTAAGCTGTGTTTATTATGTTACTACCTAGATTTTTTAATACTATTTTCCAAATATTTTTTTAGCTATTCAACGGTGATTTTGTCGATCGTGGATCATTTAGTGTAGAAACGATTTTCACGATGTTCAGCTATAAACTACTTTATCCCAATCACTTTTTCCTTTCTAGGGGAAATCATGAAAGTGATGTTATGAATAAGGTATCTTTTACTCTATTTATGCTATAATTTACAGCTAAAATAGATGTATATTAGATACTTTAGATGTACGGTTTTGAAGGCGAAGTGAAAAATAAATATAGCGCTCAAATGGCCGAATTCTTCACAGAAATATTCTGCCACCTCCCACTATGTCATACTATTAATAAGAAGATATTTGTATGTTTCACTTTTATTTATATAATATTTTATGGGTTCCAGGTTTCTTGATTTTTGTTAGGTGTGCCATGGTGGTCTTTTCAAAGAGGATGGCGTCACGCTAGATGATATACGGAAGACTGATCGAGTACGGCAACCTCCTGATGAAGGGATTATGTGTGATCTCCTTTGGTTTGTTCTTTACACTAATCATTTTACAAGTTTAGTAATTCACTGTACACATTTATTCGATCCATTAGAATTGTCACAGGTCAGATCCTCAAGATCTGAACGGTCGATCTCCATCAAAACGTGGAGTGGGCTGTCAATTCGGTCCTGATGTCACAGAACGATGGTGTGAAAGCAACGGGATATCCTATGTTGTTCGGTAAAAAATGATTTTTTTTAAATGTATTTTTGTCCTTGATTGTCTAATGTATACGTACCTAATACGCTATATAAAAAAGGACCAGATTGTAACTTTAGGTTGAATGTTTCTTTAAAAAAGTGACTGACTTGAAATTAAAATGTTGAGAAGTTTTTACTTAAATATAACAAGTGTAATTTTCCTTTAACTTGTGAAATGTATATTTTTTATAGCTTACGGTTCAATTATTAGCTATGGAGTAATATTAGATAGTTGGATTAAATTATTGCGAGTGTAAAGTATACTTATTCTTTTATTCAGGAGTCATGAAGTCAAACCAGAAGGGTATGAAGAACATCATGATGGAAGATGTTATACTGTATGTTTTTGTTATTATTTATTATTATTATTATTATTATTATTATTATTATTATTATTATTATTATTATTATTATCATTATTATTATTATTACGTAAATTTCATGTATATTCATCGGATCTTATATTCTAGGTTTTTTCTGCTCCGAACTATTGTGATCAGATGGGTAATAAAGGTGCTTTCATTACTATCACTGGTAATAATTTGAAGGTTTGTATTATATTAATTGTTGAATTTATTTTACATTCGATATTGACATATAAGTATATACTTTATCTATTGAAAATTTTAATCATTATAAATTGTGTAACTGTGTTTAATATTTTTCGTTTTCTAGCCAAAATTTACTACATTCGATAGTGTGCCTCATCCTACAGTTCCTCCAATGGTTTACGCCAACAGTCTCTTTGGCTTTGCATAGATCCATATTTCGATGTTCTATCAGGGTTCTCTAATCTCAGTCCGTTTTTATTTCTTTGATTGTTATTATCTTATAGTAGTTGATAGCATTTCCTTTATTCAAAGTGATGATAATGTTATATTTAAAGACAATTATGATAAGTATTCTTCGATGGATAATTCTTGTTATAGTCTACCTATGCAATAATCTAAAAGACAAGGGTTCTAATAAATGTCTTAGAAAAATAAATATTTATGCTTAAGTGAGGTGAATCGATCGTGTTATTTGCGCTTTTATAATAATGTTCTTACCCTATTGTTGACTATTGTTCTATGAAATGAGTACAACTACGTTGTTTTTGTTAGTGTGGAAATTGTTCAGACTTCTATATTAAAAACAATTTGTAATGATAGTGGCTTGAATCAATCTTCAGTGACTTTTGGTTGATTTTGTTGATCGTTTTCGAGATAAATTTGACATGGTATTTATTCATTATAATAATATGGTACATGTAATACACAAAAGTAAAGTTTATTGGTTTTGGATACAACATTCTATTAAATGTGGGGTACTAGTTGGTGCCGGAGTAAATTGGTGTTACTTATCTTTTTATATTGTGGAAATTGTAATATTCATCTATTGATGTTGGGGATCGATATCTGTCGATATATTGTTACATGTAATTGTGGTTTGACTCAAAGTGTTAGAATTTTCTAGAGAAATAGACAGTTATTCCAAATAAACGATTAATTGGCGACTTTATGATTTTTTCTTGTTTAGGGAATAAAATGAACTTGAAGATTTATTGCAATATCTAAAACCTCTTTATAAAGGAGAAATATGTGAACCTAAAAATGAATCGTCGTGGTTTTCAAGATTTAATAATGCACGTTCCACTCCAAATCTAATAGTATCATCATGAAGCTATGATATCTAATCGTACATGTTTGTATAATATAAATTGGTTGTAGGAAACCTGATGACTTAGATAGTAGGAGAACTAAGGAGTGTTTTAACAACTGAATTTATTAAAACTCAACTGTTGGATTCAAAATTGTATTAACAGATAATACCTTCTTTGGTAAATTATTTATGCTATAACTCCTTCAAATCTATCCATATAGTAAGACTATTATGTAATTTTCCTATTCTTAAGCCGTGACGAGAGTGATCTACTTGATATTGTTGATCTGAATTACACTTTACGGCTGATCTTCTATCAATAAGGTTTGGTAAGTTGAGTCAAAGATCTTGTGAACAATAGATAGTGTACTGATTTCTATCAGTTTTCGCTCTAACCCTCTTTTTACAGTTGCATTTAGTTCAGTTAATACATTCAGTTTTGGGCACATTTTAAAGTTAGTGGTATTGTTTTAAGTACTTTAATATCTATAAAATATTTCCCTATTAAATATAGATAGCAGTACTTTTTAAAAGCAGAAAAAAACCTTTAAAATGGGCATTACTAAAGAACTTATAAATATTTCAGCTAAGCAGACGAGAAACTAGATTAACAATTCTTTGAAATAAAATTATGTTAGTACTTAAAAGTATTATAAAAAAGTGAACTTAGAGTAAATATAAGGGGAAGAACAATGGAAATCCACCAGAAAAATGAAAGATTAGTTTTCCTCTTGTTAAGCATAATTCTTATTTTAAATGTTTTGTTCATTTTGGTTATATTAAAGCACAATTGATTATCCCTTCGACACGCACCAAGATATAAGTCGCCACTTCGATACATGCCTTGTAGCATTAAGAATACTTAAGTACTATAAAATAAATCCCTTTTGAGATTTAACCGTTGCTTTTTAAAGCAAAACTTTAAAACTTTGGATAATTCCCCACATCTACATAATTCGCGCGACTTATGTATAAAAAAATGATTAGTAACTACTTATACCAACAAAACCTGTTGTTTCGCACTTCTCCAAAAAGAAATATCTGATACGACTTGTCATGTAGCAAAGAATATAACATATCAACTCAAGAATTCACATCTGTAACATCATTTAAACATTGTGAACGAGACGTTACATATAGATCAGGATAAATTTTATTTACTCATCTGATATATTCCCATACAACTGAAAAATAAGTTATAAGCAAATATAAAATTCGTTTGTCTATGTAATTCGAATCACAACAGTTTAGCGAAATAAAGCTTTAAATATATAAGTTAAGCATTTCGATAAATAACTTCAAAAATGCATTGCACATAAGTGACTGACAAGACGTAGCACTAGAAAACTCATGCACACATTACATGCATCAACAATGACTAATAAACAACATCATAAAACCAGGAAGCCAAATAAAACCTAACGAAAAAGGCAAAACAAGAACAAACTATCTGTATAAAAAGCAATACGTTAGTGAGATTTTTTTCATGGAGTGGTCCGGTGAACTTTAGAACCAAGTTGAGAATGGTCAGATTATTAATTTCGATCCATCTGAAATTTATTAGGAATCCTAGTGAATTTACGCATCAAACGTTAAACAATGCTGCCTTTAAAAACTATTATACTACCTTTCACCATCCTTCGTGAAATCGCTTCTATGTAAAATTCCAAACAGATTAAATGCCTTCAGAACAATATCACCAAAGAAATTCAAATCACTAATTTTGAACATTGCTGTACTCATCCCAATCTAAACAAGGTATAAACACCAATGTTATCCCTACAAAATTTGTGGCACTTAGAGTAAATAATGTCTACACAAAGCATAACTCAAAATAAAATAATAACTAATTAATAGTAAAAGATCAAATGGAGGCCAAACACTTAACACCTTATTGATAGCAGCATCAAAACGAGGTAACCGGTGTCGAGGACATGGTACAAGATGAAACAACTGAGGTACAGAATACAAGAAGTTGAATATCTGAAGATTAAAGAACACTACAGAATATTCCTTAGTTCATAACAACAATAATAATGCAAAAATTTATAATTACCATATACGAATTATTCTGAATACCAACCTGTGGAATTAAAAACAAAATCATTGTTTTGCTGAAGTGTCCTAATATTGATACAACCGCTAGAGTCATTCCTGCCCAGTAGCAAAAGGTATCACCCACAAACACACGAGCGGGATACTGAATTTGTACAAAGACTGCTTTAGGCTTAAACATTGAAACATACACAAGTAGTTTATATTCCTATAAAAGATATATATATATATATATATAGGGAATCACGAACCTTATTGAAATGGAAAAGTACGAGCGTACACGCAAGAAATGGAAGAATGAAGTATAGTGATAACATGTGATCCCATGATTGACTTTCCAAGCGAAGAACCTAACACCCATATACATTTATTAAATTAATTCTATTTCCATAACAAGAATATATTCCAATATATACCTGCACAATATTGAATATGGCTACACTTGAAGCAATGACAAGCGACTGTCCACTTTCCAAACCATTGATACCTTATAGTAAACTACATAAATGGCATTTTCTTAAAATTTCGGGTATGATCATATCTTAGGAAAGTAGTTATAAAATAAACTAACCTGCTAGAATATTGATAGCGTTTGTACAGAATACTACGACCATACACATAAAAACGTAGTAGAACACAGATATATCTATTAATCCTGGGATTAAAACAGAAAATAAGTTATCCGGAAGAAGAGGTTTTAGCACTGAACGTACAATGGATGGAATCACTACAGTAGTGGAGCTCCCTGAAAACAACAGCAATAAAAGATCTAAAAACAATCAAGCATCTGAAAAGAAATCGACAACCAGGCAACGACTACATATCAAAATGTTAGCAAAAAGTAATTTGTTCTGTAGGTGATAAAGTATGTAGAATGTAGTAAGTGGCACTAACTATGTTAGGTTTTCAAATACGAAACTCACGAAATGGAAGAAAGTTTCTCTTGTCTTGAAATCAGGAATTCGAGAAAGGACCTTTCGAGGGTATTATAATAATATGGATTCCGATATAAGGGTTAAAAGTAGTAATAAGTACAGAAATAAAACTTGGTGCACCTGAGACATAGTAAACCATTAGTATAGGCAAGGACGACAATGTAGGGAAAACTAGTTTATGTCTCCACCGCAGGTCGAGTACATCATCAGCAAAACCAAGTAAAATGGCAGTACATATGGAGATGAGGCCAGACAGGAAGGCAAGAAATTTAGCATACGGAAACACAGACCTGAACCAAAATTGTAACCAAAAAAGTAACAAATCGTATATCACTCTTAAGTATAGAATACTAAGAACTTACTCTGTTTCAACCCATTCAACAAAGGGGAAAGGAATAAATACGAACATAACTATAAGATACACTGCGGCACAAATAACTCCCATAGGCTCTGGTATAGGATCATTGCTCACCTGTAAAAACAGTCCTATTCCAAAATACCTAAAGTAATAAGTCTAATAAAAACGCTAAATCCACAATATCGTTCCACTTCTGAATATCTAAATAATACCAAATTAATAGATGAAAATCACGAAAACAATTTTCATTGTGACGGTATATTTAAAATTAATATTACCTTCAAAAAATATAAGGTCAAATATAAATAATATAAAATTACCTTGCACTGGTCGTTTCCAAACATTTTTCGTTGGATAAATATTGGGATATACTCCTTAATAAGATTGTAACATGTTAGAGCACCTAGTACACTTAAAGCTCCATTAATAAATAATGTGAATAAAGTCATCTGAAAAACTATGTAACTTCGGATGCATCTAAATTTGAAAAATATATACAATAATCCTTGACCGTTAATATAAACAAATAAGTGCATTCACATTGACAAATTAAAATATTTTTTTTTCAGTTTGAAAACGTTTGATGCAAAAGTCGGAAAATAAAAGAAGTGAAAACAAAGAGTGAAGAAGTATTGATTCTCTTAGAAGAAATTAACTTATTACAACTATAAAGTCTGATATATATTTATTGTACGACACAACTCTTGTGCCACGTGTTATTGCTTTTGTCTGTGGTTTGATAAAATTGGCAACTAGAATAATATTTAGCAAGTTGGACATAGTTTAAATTCAAATTCTGGAGAGAATTTATTATCCACAAGATAACCGGAAAACGAATTCTAATTTGTAATAAGTGACATATTAAAGTATCTTGTACTAGTCATGTCTTTGTTGCGACTAGAGAACTAAGACGAAATATTTAAACATAATACCAGATTTCGCTCAATTTTGCAGACCTCTTAGACTTTCGGAGTTTATTTCCAAGTAACCCGATTCATTTGAAAGTAGCGTTTTTCATGGCTTTCCTATTTTTAAGAATATTTACCATACATTTTACCATGACCCTTCTTAGTGACAAACCACACCCTGAAATTGTATATATATGCTTTGACATATATTTCTGAAATGTTTTTGAAATATAGTGAAGTATAGAAGAAATGAGTAAGCTTCGAAAAATAAAAATTTACAGTAATTTTTAAGCACTTTAGTAGTTTAGATAGTTTATCAAAAACCACATACTATCGTTTTCGTATAATCACCTCAATATCCGCTATCAATACTGTTTAATACCAATTAAAAACCCAATCAAAATTCGTACGTTTATTATTTAGCAAAGTCCTTCCTTATTTAAAATAAACGTTTAATGTTAATATCCTTCGAAAGCTATTTATCTAGCAATATCAAGCAGACAATTTGGAAAGTATATTTTTATGGAGAATAGGGTTATTGGCATTATGGATATTTTTAAAAAAAACACGAACACTAAAATTTCTACTAGAGATATCTATTACTGATTTATCACTTATTGTGGACTTATTCCTCTAGTTATATCATCATACCGTAGGTAACTTTTTCTTTCTGCTTCTAGTTCTCCTGGAGAAACGCAATCTGCAAATTTTAACTTGTGGAAGCGTGTGGCATATGTTGGTGGATCTCTGGAAATTTGCAATCTTTAAGTTATACTTAAGAATTTTCCAGTATATTCAGTATATATTAACGTTACAAATTCAAGGATTAGAATCTGATATATTACTTATCCCAATATTACTTGGACCTCACCTGTAGTGATAGATCCATTTGTCAAATATTCCTTCAAAGCATGATTCCGTATCGGAGTTTAATAGCAGTACCTATATCATATATAACATATTTTTAATACTCTTTAAATGTATTTGATACAGAGCCTAAAACTAGTTTCTCAATGCTGAAGTTCAAAATTATTCCACTTACCCATTTAACGCACCACGATTGACTGATGGTGAAACCTGGCCACCAGAAGAGACCCATATTGATGATGTCTCGTTGTTTAAAGAACAATTTAAAGTGATCTCGAGCACCACGTTCAAAATCATCCCTTATTTTTAAATATATTTGTTTTATTGATTTTATTGAGCTGTTAAGTATTCATTATGAATTATTGTTTGTAAAACAATATCTCCGAAAGTTTAGTCTCTTCTTAAAGAATACCTTCCGGGGTTATCTAAATTAAATGTTTCATAGTCGTGTCCAGCTTCATAATAAACTTTAAGATAAGCAGATGCATCAGTTCCTGCTCCAGCCTCATCGCACGTAGCTATGATGACATCCCATACACGTCCATCTTCTGTATTTCGTTCATAGAAATGTATTTTTAGCTATAGCTCAAAGAAAATGATTAATATGTTTTCCATAGTATTAAATGAGTATAATTTTAGTCTTTATTAAAGTCAAGAATTACTTTAATTATATAATGCCGATAATTACTAAACTTACGATTATTCAATGACGCATTGTGTTGAATATTCCCGAAATTCTCAGTTAAACATAATATTGGTATACTAAGAACTGATTTTACGAGAAGGAGATTTATCATCGTCAGCGAAGAAAATAAGTGAAGCAGTCCGAGCATACTTCTTACTTTCCACTGAATAGAATTCCTGATGCATGATGTATTCGGCAAATCAATAAATACTTAGTGAAATTTTTTTGATATACAAAATATTTTCCGTAATATTACACAGCTACCACACAGGTTATAAAGTAAGAATGGAAAATACCTAATGTTTATTCCTAACTTTTATTATTTTTTGAGCCTGTGATCTCCTAGAATTTTTCTTGGAAACAACCTCCACCAATCCTTACAAGATCAACAAACTTACGTAATACTCGACTATTTTATGGGTATAACTATCATATCCCATGACTGTTGCATCTGATCAAGAAAAGGTAGTAATCACTAATCTAATTAAAAGTTGTTTCATGTGGAAGTTGTTGGCACCTTAACTTTGACCAAAACCCGCACTCAAATGCGAGTAGAAATACTTTTTCGTTTAAAAAAACCTAGGTGTAATCTAATGTTTTGCAAGTCCATTTATTATATAATTTATTTCTACAGTAACAGTCAACATTCTTTATTAAGAAATATAACCTTGCAGAAGGCGGGAATATTGAAATTCAACGTTTGTTACACCAATAGTCTAAGCTTTTAAAATATATAGTATCGTTTTCAAAATGTATTCTAGGTATTTTAAATATTTCATTAGAATATGTCTCAACCACTACCCATCAAAGTAAATTTTATCTCTAGGAAAGACAATGAAAATCTTTCTTACCAATGAAGATAAGCACGATTTGCCTAACAGATTTATGACTTTGAAATTCACTTAATTTGTTTATTCTGCAATTAATTCTGCGTGTTTATCTAATAGGAGAGTTTTTACTGGTTAAAAATGTTATTTAACAGCTAGTCAATGCTGAATGGTGAGCCCTCGTTATCAACTTTTCATTGTGAAGCAGCAAAAATTGCACAGCAATCTACTGCATCACCATCATCAGTTAATAGAAGGTAAAATTCAAAACCTAATTCGAAGAAACGTACAATAACTAGATTTTATCAGCCATGTTTTTAATTTTAGTATTTATTTTAGAAAATCTATTCCTTGTTTGAAAATATACTCTTGGTGTGAGTGAACTATGAAATGGTAACAAATTGTATAAGTATGTATATAATTTATCTTTATATAGAGAAACATTTGATAATGACTCTATGCCATCTTCATCAAGAGCTGCTTCAACTGTACGATCACCCGGACAAATGAATACCTTATTTGCATCAGTAGCTAAGCCACGAAATGTATCTGATCAGATCATTGAGTGGTTCAACGGAATTGTAAGTATACTATTTTACGGTATTAATGTTAATATAATTTGTATTTTCGTTTTTGTTCCAGATTTTTATGCGCAAGCTTCAAGCTGCACTCATAGGAAGTATTATATCTGGCTGTATTTTTATGTTATCAATTGTCTCATTACGGTTCTCAATATTGGGACCTGTTCAATTCATTTATGGTGGGATGTGTACTTTTTTCTGCCTAGAATTATTGGCTGGTTATGTTAGAGTGATTCTTTATAATACGATTTTAGATTTAATATGTGATACTTTCCTGTTTTACAATTTTTTTCGGTATTAGATGCGTTTTCGTTAATATTCTCGTTGTCGTCTTGGTTTGCGTCAATATTAGCTGCGTTCTCTTCATTTGCATCATCGTTCACATTGCTCACCTTGTTATCAAAAGGTAATGATGCATTTTATTTCATTATTTGTTCAATATACTAGCATTATATAATACTAGTTTGGTCAAGCTAAGTGCTATGCTCTCTTGAACTAAGAATGTATTTTTAGCTGATCAGATGCGTCAAGCCTCATTTAAGCAATCAGATAACTGGATTGCGCTATCAGTTGTACTGTTTTGCAATTTGTTCTTTTCAAATCTTCTTTTGATTTTTTCTGGTTCACATTATATCAATGAAAGGTAGGAGAGTATTTTTCAATGTTCAATGTTTATTTTACTAAGAGATTATTTCGTAACTTAATCATATGATCACAATTATGAATTATTTCATGTGTCAAATGTTTCAGTGTTTAACTTGATAGAATTGAGTGAACTAATGTATTGTGTTTTTGCAACTCACATCTAATTACGTGTTTCAGTTTCTTCTACCTATTGTTAGGTATTGCTAACATGATATTATCATATTCTGCGGTATTTCGCAATGATCATCAATTGAATTTTTCGGGAAACGTCATTCAGGTAATGAGAAGAAATGAAGAATTTTTACTTAATTTCGCCTATAGTCTTATTTATTTTTACTATTCTTTGAAAATACTATAAATATATTAAAGCTTGGTCTTCTACGTTCTATTTTACCAATGTTCTCATTGACTAATGAATCATTAGCGATTCAAGCTTGGAGAGATACCGTTCATATTCTAGGCGTTACTGTTGTTCTTGCTGCTTTTATAGGTGTGTTTTATGACTTCATTTTAGAAAGGGAGAATGCAGAAGTAATTTCTTTAATTTTTAGGTCCCTTGATATTTGGAGTTTCATCACTTCTAAATTTTCTGAATATTTCTTTCTATTTTACCTGTGGTATCCTACTTTGGGGTCAACTGTTTACCACAAAAGCATTGATGAAATTAGTTAGACAGATTGTGATGAAGGTAAAGTCGTAGCTATTTTGCAATACTCTAAGCATCTTATTATTATTATTATTATAGCCCTTCACATTTCCTCTACCACCTCCATTTGCTGTGCATAGCCCAAAGCCTGAGCAAACAAGAACACTCACAGCTGTTCTTGGAAGTCATGATAAACTACTTAAGGTTTGATTACCAATTAATGTGTTAATATAATTAATATGGTTACAAATATGATATATTTAGATAAACCAGGTATAATATGAGTAGGGCATATTCGTACCTTTTCAGTTATTTGCTTTTTTTGATCTTCGCCGTATTGCATGGACAGATCGTATTCGCCGTCAGGAAGTATTTTCATTAAGTCAACCAGGTAGCTGACAATTTTCTCTAATATATTTTCATTACTAGTATGCCGTATATATTCTATATCGGGATATATTTGTTATTTTATAACTAGTATGTAGTGGTGAACATAGAAGAAGCACTGTTTAATCATATTTTTATAGGTGGCCATCCTCGTAATTGGTCCACTGTATCAAGTTCTTGTGTTCAGGTGTTGGATGAAGTCCGTAATCAACTAGAGGTCTATGGAAAATCTATTCATTTTATTAGATTAATGTGGTGGTGTTAGAAATAATATGATTTATTCACTTATTTCTCCTACAAATCAAGTATTAAGGTTATAATTACCACACGATCCTAACATTTTAGTACAGGTAGCATCATCTCGAATTGTGAGTGTTATATCTTCGTTTCCAAGGGATATAGATGATGATGATGATGATGAATTTGATAAAGAAATGCTTATGATGCCCTATAAAGCCAGGAAGCAATGTGAGTATATTCTTTGAAAGTTAATTATGATTAGGTTTCCAATAGGAAGTATTGCAGTATACTCTTCGGCTATCCGCCAACGTCATCGTATTGCGTTACGCCCTAGTATTCCAAAAAAAATTCAACCTGGATCGCAAAGGTTTTGGTAAGATTTATAACTGTTTAATACAAAAATTGATGAAATCATTGATTTGAGTTTTTGCTTCTAATGCTATTTTTTAGGCTATCGAAGTTTTCCTCAATAGTATCAGATAAGCAAATGACTATTTCTCGATATGATGCCAATCTCTGTATTTTATCAATTGAAAGTATGTGTTATATAACTAGTTTTGATCAAATATCAGTTAAAATAATTTGATTAAATGCAGTAATTAGTGTTAATTTTACGAATACTCTGCTTACAGGTCTCTATATGCTGATTGTAGAGTCATACCATGACGATCGCTATGGGGTTGTGTTAAAAGACTTAACAGCTATTATTGGAGTTCTCCTTTCGCTCACTAGTACCATTGATAAGTTCTTCCGTTCACGTGCTGTAAGTCTTAGTTTTGAAACTATAATATGACATTAATTCATAAAAATATCAGACAGTGGCGAACTCTGACCCAAATGATCTTATCGTAAAGCAGATCGACACCACTCTTCAATCAGCTATATATCGAATTCATTCTAAATTTGGATCACATCTCAAGTATTTTTATTTATACATTTCCCTTTTTTGGTGACTTTCAGTTGCATATAATATATTATTCACGTCCTAGGTCTCTGGATCTTTCTCGAGAACAATTGCAGACTATTATGATGATCTGTCAAATGGATATTTGAAGGACATTTACACATCATAGTACTACTAAGCTAGTAGATGACATTCACATGTTTTTTTAAGCTGAATTATGGTATACCACGCTACACAATTGGAAAATAAATGACTTACTGTTTTCACTAAGTGTAAATTATCATCTATTTTGATGGGTTATCTGGGAAATAATGTTTAATAACGTGGTTGTATTCTTTACCAATTTTCTTCACTTCTTTGTTAACACGTAGGACCATTGTAGTATTGAGTGGAAATAAATTTTGCTTCTTCAAAATATATTAGGTCGAATATTTTTTACATTTCTATGGTGAAATTGGTATATACTGAGGATATGAAAGCACTTGAAACGGAAACTTGAATAATGTATGTTGGATCATGAGAATGTTCTAAGACGATGAAAGTTAGTTGATTCTCTAGGTGTGGTCTGAAAAGGGTATCTCTCGTGATGGTGGATCACTTATTGATGGTGACGGCTGATAGACTGAGACAGACGATTGGCATTGAACCATCGATCGCACACTCTAAGTGGCAGTGTAGCCGACTGTACTCTTCTTTTACTTTCCAGCTAGATGTACTTTCGCTTCTTTAGTTAGTTGGGTATCAGGGTTGAGACTACTCGTATCATAACTTCATTGTCTTTTTAATTTGATCAATTTTATGGAGTAGTATTATTACAATAATTGTAAAATAGTGAGTAGAATAATCAGATCTTTATAGATGAGGCATATATATATATATATTTTTTTTTTTTTAAATGATGAATATATTTCTAAGGTAGACAATTGTTGTAAGTGAATTTCACGAAAATTCTTCACTACTTAGTAATTGTTGAATATCTCTATCATAGATTGATATGAATACGATGGTTAGGATACAAACCTCAAATTTTTAGTTTTTTGCAATAAATCTATATAATTGCTAAATAAACTAAATGGGTTAATATGTTGTGAACACAATATTTAATTTTAGAGATGCCACTGTCATTCAGTGTTCTCCAACGCCGTCAATTTTCTTTCATCGCACTATTCTTCCAAATGCTTTTTCTTATTCTTTTTTCAATATTTTGTCGGTATATCGATCCTCTGGATGACAATAAACGGATCTTTAGTGGAACTGACTACCCTTGTGAGCATTATTGAGAATTTCAAATAAACTAAACTGTATTGAGATGAGTTAAGTCAAAAAAAAAATTAAGCCTTCTTTTCTCCCAATAGGTCACAGTCACATACTGTAACAAAGCGTACAGAATATAAAAGTGAAAAGTGCGCTACTATATATGGACTAATCAGACTCCTTTAGTGTTCCAGGATGTACACTTGATGATATTTGTGGGTTTTGGATTTCTGATGGCATTTCTTAAGGTGGGTTCATGTTATAAGTAAAGGCAATTATATATAAAAAGTTGAGATAGTTTTGTTCGAAATCACGCATTAGTTTTTTATTAAATATAAATGTAAATAAAAATAAACATTAAAAAATATATTTCTCTTTACAGCGTTACGGTTTCTCAGCTGTTTCGGTTAACCTTCTTCTGTCTGCATTTGTAATTCAATGGGCTATGTTGATTAGAGGATTTCTGTCTAAACAGTTTCATGATACTGGGACTTTCACTCTTGGAGTACCAGAGTTTGTCTTCAATTTTCTACTACTTATACTTCCTTTTTTGTTTATATCAGTGGTAATTATATTCTTTTGTAAGTTAATAAACAATTTATCTTTATAGAATGATGTGCGCAGACAGTTCATGCGCTGTCGTGCTCATTACAATGGGAGTTTTACTTGGCAGAATGACACCAGCACAATTTATTCTCCTCGCTTTTTTTGAAACGAGTATCTCTGTTTTTGTTGAACATATTGTTTTTAATATACTACATGTGAGTTCTCGCCACTTTAAATTATTTACAACTCAACATCATAGGCAGTCCAAACAATGGTAGACATAGGTTAGTCCCAGGTTTTTTTTACAATAATCAGTATCAAAGGTTAACGATGGTGGTCGATCACTTGTTGTTCATGCATTTGGTGCTTATTTTGGTCTAGCAGCGGCTATAGTAGGACAGAAGAAGAATGTGATGGAGATGGATGAACAAGGTTCAATAAACCACTCCGATTTGTTTTCCATGATTGGTACGTATTGAATCAAAGACTGAAATTATCAGTGAAATAGATGTAGTTATAATTCTAGAAAGTAAAGTTTTGGCAGCAATTTTGATATACAGGATGTGCGAAAAGTTCTGATATAAAATTCAAGTGTAGTTAAATTAGCATATATGACGTGGCAATTCGCTATGCTAATGAACATGTGCTACTTAAAGTCACTTAGGACCATGTTTAAAACTTCATTCAATTATCTCATCCCTAAATTGTTATGTGGAGTTCAAAGCTCTATGCATTGCTATCATCCACTTATGCGAGAGAAAAGTATTGCGATTGTCAGAAGCACGGTACCACGAGAATGGCTACTCACCGAACTGTGAAACTAAACCAGGAGGTGGGCACAGTAGAGGACGGTCACAAGAATGGAGGGCCCAAGTCTCTGAACACTTGTCGCATTCGAAAAATTGTCAAGAAGAGGACCCTTCGAGATAACAAGAGGTCGATGAGGAAGATGGGTTTTGACCTCAATATTAGTTCAACATCAATGGGGAAATTCGTCAAACATGAGCTGGGCTCCACCAAATTCATCTGAACTGAATCCGACGGACTGCCGTCCGGCCAATCTTGAAGAACAAGCTAAGTAGGACATCCTATAAAAGTTTGGACGCTTTTACAGCAACCTTAGTCAAACCTTGGAATGAAATTAGTCAAGCCGAGCTGAGGCGCGTCGTGGGTAACTTCTAGAGACTTCTACAAGCTGATGTCACCGCAAAAAAAGGAAATTCTGAACATGTAATGGACTAAATGATTGTTTGGTACCCTATGCATGTATGTCCAAACAAATTTTTATGTCAAATAATGTTTTTATCACGAAATTATGCGACCTGACAACCGTTTCAGAACTTTCAGTGCACCCTGTAATAGACGAAAAACAATACTACTATACTTGTTGCATAGATCGAAATTTCACTAAAACTTTTTGTTTTCTGAGATAATGAAATATGAATAGCAATTGTTGTAATAATAAGATACTATCGTGTATTTCAAATTTTTTTTTTATAGATAACATTATACTTCTAGGAACTTTGTTGCTTTGGGTGTTCTTCCCTTCGTTTAATGCTGCTGTGCAAGAGCCAGGTAAAATTGTGATTTTTAAAATAATGTTTGCAAAATACCCGATAAAGCTAATTTAAAACGCAAACGACAACTATTTTTCTCAGTATAATCATTACACTTGAACTAAATAAGATTTAATTAGTGAGACGTTTATTTTCAGTTACTCTTAATTTCCTTAAAGGATATTAATGACAACATGTGCATCAATCATAAAAAAATAAACGGTGCATATACAGCCAAAATTTATTTCAGAAGATGCCCGCCATAGAGCCATAATGAACACTTACCTAGCTATGGCCAGTGGAACAGTGACGACTTTTCTTCTCAGTTCCCTTGTCGATAATCTCGGGCGGTTCAATATGATTCACATACAAAGTTCTACTCTTGCTGGAGGAGTGGCCATTGGTGCGACTTGAAAGAACACATGCAACAACCTGTGTTACGATGTTTTATTATCTATCAGTTAGACTTTCTATTAGAATCCTTCAACATAATTTTTAAAATGCAATTTATGTAGCCGCTCACTCAGGTTCCGCTGCCAACGCCGTCCTCTATCCATCGCATGCAGTAGCAGTCGGTGTTTGTGCAAGCTCCATTTCAGTCATCGGCCATGCTTGGCTTAGTGTCTGTTTAACCAGCCTGTTTTATAACTTATTGGATATATTGAACAGCACAGAACGCCTGGTGTAAAATGAAGAAGTGAAGAATATCAGGGACACTGGTCTTCAAACTTTCAGCCGAAGCTAGAGAAGCGATTCAAGCTGTTCGATACATGTGGAGTGCATAACTTGCACGGTATTCCTGGGATTCTCTCTGGAGTAAGTATTTAGTGCAGAACCTCGTATAAAATGTTATACTAACTTATTTTTAGGTTTTGAGCATTGTATTTGCCCTAGGCTACGAACCTGAAAGCTATGGAAAAACGTTTGTTGATTTCCACTACGAAATACTATCTTAAAATAAAGTTCATTAACTATAGTAAATCTAGATTTAGCTGTTTACCAACTGTCTACGTGTCCTTATAATATTTGTTGACAGGCTATACCACATATATCCATATTTCGAAGGCGGTCCAATGAAGGGAAATCGTGATCGTCAAACTCAAGCTCTTTATCAGTTAGCTGGTATGGGTATCGTCCTTGTCTCCGCTGTATTTGGAGGCTTAGGCACAGGTAAATAATTTTGCTACTTTTGCTTAAAAATAAGGAATTATGGGTGTTAGTTGAATTCTTTAGAAATATTACGCTGAAATCATTTATTTTCAAAAAACAATCTAAGATGATTTTCTAAAAATGTCAATAAATTTTCGTCTGAATTTGATAAGAAAACATCGGATAGTCTCATATCACTAAATATATCTCTCAGCAGATAAACAAAATCACCGATTCCACATTAGCTGAAATATTAAATCATTATAGAACCAAAGTTTCCTTTTAGTATCATTTATTATGCATATCAATCAATAAACTCTTTTTTGAAGTATTATCATCTGTTCAAAGCAAACTCTAAAAAGGCGTGTTTCGCACTTATTATCTCTCTTTACAGGTATGCTTCTACGTATTCGTCTCTGGAACCAAGTGGATGATCCTGATATTCCCCATGGAGAGACTAACTATTACGCACAGTCGGATTTTAATTTTTTAAGCAAGGTATTAAAAATGCCTTTTCTAAAGAAGTTTTGCCTAACTTTTATAAAATATAGATTAAGCACGGATAAATAGCGAAAAATATGAAATAATAGATAGGAAGCTAATTTATTTAAAATAAGAGACACTTCCAATAAATAATTCTGTTTTAATAAACAAAAACGATTTCAGTACCAAAGAGCTCGTGAACAGGAGTTGCGAGAGAGAGAACGTCTACATGAGATATACTAGCAGGGACATAACTCAGTGGCACGGTAAATATGTGTAGTATATGTGTATTCAGAGATATCATTAAGCCAATATTTTGTTATAACTAACAATCAAATTAATATTCTTTTTGTATTGTTGCAGTTAACAAAAATATCTTATAAAGTTCTATAGAACGAATTAGAGTTTCTTTTGATTCGTGGTTTAGGCACTTACGTATTTATATCTTAAAAGTTTATTAATATCAATATAAGGATAATTGTTATTTTAAAATACTATATGTCAGTCATTACAATAATAAAATAACGGTATATATAAAATCAAAATACGTTGTATCAGTGGCATATAAGCAACAACTCAATAGAACAGGAAGAAGAAGTGATTAAATAGTTTAAAATTTTTGTCATCTATTAGGGGTATATAGATAAAAAAAGTTATAAAAAGTCAAAACTCGTAAGTGCTTAACGATTTTCTCGTTTTAGCTACTTTGAAAAGCTTGGTTAAACCACTTTTAACTTGTAAGCAGAATCTCTTTAAACTAAATTTTCTGCTATTATTTTTTCTTATAATGTACAATAACTAAAAGACAATAAAAATAATCATTTTCATTTTCTAATGTTCATCTCAACAGCTGATGATCACTATGACTATTGTGAGTTCACTTGCTCCAAGGTTAAAAGCTGGTTCGACAACATGAGAGTGTATTCGCCGATTTTCCAATTAAATACTTAAAATTATGTTCATTAATTACTTAGCAGGTCTCAAATTTTTTCTAAACTAAAATCTAAATATCCTTTAGTCAGGAGATGCTGATATTCTAAACAAATATTGTTTCCTTTAGTAACTGGATTAATGAAGATATTGCAATGTAATCAGTGCAATAGTGAATCATTAGCTTCTTTGACCAACTATTTCAATTTTTTAATATAATTTGGACTTTTTTGAAATCAAAGGAAACATTATGTATAGATAAAGACAATACACATTTAGTTCTTTACTTTTCTCGACCAACTGTAGTACATATTGCATATCTACAGCTGAGGGCGTGATTTATTTTCTACGAGTTTTTTTAACAAACAAAGAGTACATAACGTTACCTGGGGATTATTACTTCAAAGTAGATTATCAGAGCAAATCCTTTTGTTTCCACAAAGAAAACCAGTGCTCTTAGCGCATTTACTCATTGTGTACTTTCTCATCGTTATCGAGTAATGTTTCTTATCAGAGAACAACGTAGATCTCGACACTATCCGCTCGACAGCTGATCTATTGCCAGAGTTCTTTCATCGATCTCCCAAGGTGTTTGGAGGAGAATTCGGCGGAGTCTACAGATTTCACGGAATCTCTTACCCCCACTCCACATTTCTTTATCACCTATGCTTTTTTATTAGTCGATTACGCAAGGCATTTAATCATTTCGTATCAATTCATTAATTATGGTAGTAGAATCTGCTGATCTTTCACTAACTGTATTGACTTTAAGCTCATTATTGCAGGAAATATTTGCTCAACCATGCGGTTACTTTTTTCAATAGTTATTCTCTTTATATATTCTCGACAAGAGTCCCTGCTCGATCAAGTGAATGAGGTCGAAACACCAGTTCCAGTTTGTGATGAAACTAATTCTAATAATTCGTGAGTTTCCCAAAAAAGGAAGAAAAACAATTTGAAATGAGATCAAGAGTTTAATAAGACAGTGACAGTCTCACCAAAATAACGAGTGAACATTTTATAGATTTATTTATTGCAATGGGACTTTACTAATGGCAGTAAATTATCATGAGATCTACAATGATTCTAAGACATTCGTAGATATGCCAATGCTAAATGATCCAGGTAATTTCATCAATTTTCTTTTCATTGTATAGTAATATTCCTCAAACATTTCAAGTCTGGATACCACACTACTGCAAATTCATAATTCACTTAATTCTGGTGTTCTTGTAGAAATAAATACCACTCTCTTATCGGAGTATTTCAGTGCGCAATGATTAGGAAAAAACCATGTGATATGAAGGCGTCAGAAGGTCCAACTAATTGCTGCGTGTGTGATATCTGATTAGAAATCAAATAGAAGCTTTTAAAAGCAATATGTTGCATTTTCAGAATACACTCTAGCGAAATTCAATGAAGAATTTGGAACACAAAAGATTGAAGATATGAACAAGACGCAGTTGCAAAAATTTGTTGAGACTTATTTTAGGTATGTATGTATTAAATATAATGCATTACTACGTTCAAAGCAACCACTGGCTATACTTGTTCTTTGTTTCGGACAACTTAGCCAGCATTACTTCCTGCTGTTATCATTTGATTAGATATATCATACTGTTTGGAACATGGTTATTAAATATAATCTACCATAAAGTATATAATTTGTATACAAAAATGAGAAAAAATGTGAGATCACTAAGTCTTAGTTCACATCTATGTGCTTGTGTAATAGTCATTTAAAGTCCACCGGGTAGTGAGCTTCTGTCTTGTACTCCCCCTGACTGGAATCCTCAACCCGCCAAGCTTATGTCAATTGTGGATCCTCAGTTACGAGAATGGGCTCTCAAACTCAATGAAGTATGGAGGAATTTATGTAAAAAGGTGTGCAGATTTGTGGTTTATTAATCTTTTCCAAGTTTTTGTTAATATTGTTACCTAATATTATTAGAACAAGGAAGTATGATAATACTATTCAAAATACGTTCATAAATCGTATTGTGACAGACGTAAATGTCACGGAACTCTTTTCACGTGAATCAACTCGATGCAATGAACAGCTGATTTAGGTGTAACATAAGACACATCTCTTCCCACTATATCATAATTCACAAAGGACTCCTTATTACGTATACAATTACACAAACTAGACAGAAAATATCTGATTTTAATTTGCGCTAATAAAATTATGCAGAAAGTAGTTGAACACATCCGGATCAACTAAGACTACTAGAACATCACTTAATTAATTTAAACATGGAAGTATTATATGACATAAGCACTACTTCTATAGTTATATGTATTTCAGATCGACCCAGCAATTGAAGCCCATAGTTCACGATATTCGTTAATCTACTTACCAAATCTTTTCATAGCACCGGGTGGTCGATTTAGAGAATTTTACTATTGGGACGCATATTGGATAGTTAAGGTTACCAGATGTAATATAAGTTATGAAACAAACGCATTTATTTAAGAAAAGCTGTATTTTTACAAGCTTTTTTAGGGTCTAATTGCATGTGAAATGTATAATACAACCACAGCGATGATTGAAAATATGGGTTCTATGGTTGACAGGTTAGTTCACTTATCCACTGGTATTAGCTTTAAAAACCGTTAAAATGTTCTTTTATAACATTAATATAGGTATGGCTTTGTGCCGAATGGAGGTCGTGTGTACTATCTTCGACGATCCCAACCTCCTCTTCTCGCTGGCATGGTTTATGAATACTATGAAGCCACTCACGACACTGCGTTTGTTGCAAAGATGCTCCCTACACTTGAGAAAGAGCTCTTGTTCTGGAGAAAAAATAGAATGGTTGGTAGCTATTCAAGATTTTCTTTGTCTAATCTCTAAATTAATTCGTACTTTTGATTTTTATTGACCAATTCGAAAACTGAAATATAATGTTTGTTTAACCATACTGAATGTCAATTATAGGTGAATGTTAATGTGAATGGTGCTGTATACTCAGTCTATCTTTTCAAAACCGAAAGCAACTTGCCACGTCCAGAATCCTACAAGGAAGATATTAAAAAGGCTCAGGATGTAAAGAATAAAGAACAGTTTTGGCAGGTTCATTTCTGATACTCTTGATATTTCTAGATTATCTTGAACATGTTTATATAATAAAAGTTATACCTTAAAATTTTGATCGAATATATTATATATAGTATAATTTATATAATGAATAGTCTTCAGGACGTGGCGAGTGCAGCAGAATCTGGTTGGGATTTTTCCACACGGTGGTTCAGTGATCAGAAGACTATCTATCATATTGAAACAACAAAGGCATGATAGATAGTTACATAAACAAATCATGTACTTAAATCAAGTATTGTAAAATTCATCTTCTTCAGGTGCTTCCTGTTGATCTCAATGCGTTTATTTGCTGGAATCTAGACATATTAGAATATCTTTTTGAAAGAGTAGGTAAGACAGTATTAAGTTCCTCAAGTAAGTAAGCATTAAATAAGTGAAAGTGAAAAGCAGTATAGGATTTATGTTATCACAGATTAATTAACAAAATAAATACAATTTCAGAGGATGTGCAGAAATCTGAGTTATACCGTAAAGAAAGAGCCCTTTTTCGAAATACTGTGCACAATGTGTTTTATAATAGGACAGCGGGAACTTGGTATATATTTTGTCTCTTTTTCTTTCACAAGTACTGTACATTATTTATATTCAGGTATGATTACAATCTGCGGACGAATTCTCACAATACCATCTTCTATCCATCTAGCACTGTACCGCTCTTCGCAGGTTGTTACAACTCACTCAATCAAGGGAAATCTGAAAGGCTATTCCAGCTTATGAATGTATGTTCAGTTATTCAATCTCTAATTAAAGATATTCTACTAAAGATAATATGCACTTACATTAAATTAGGTATATATGGATTTATTATTATTTTTAAAATAGCCTTTTAGACTCTAGGAGTGTTTGAGTATCCCAGTGGTATTCCGACTTCTATGATCCAGGACAGTGAAGAACAATGGGACTTTCCCAATGGATGGAGTAATCTAAATCATATGATGGTAGAGGGACTCAGGAAAAGTCAAAACGCACAAATGCAAGATGCGGTACGAAATTACAAATGGATTTTTTCCTCTATAGTTTCTATCTAGAAACACTGCTTTATCTTATACAACACTATGTGTCATTTTTATAGGGTTATAGACTGGCTAAGAAATGGGTTCTTGGGAATTTCAAAGTTTGGAAGGAGACGAAGCACATGTGGGAAAAGGTTGGATATTTTTGTTAGAGAGTCTATTCTATTATTGATTCATTTATTTCTTTAGATTTTCTCCAGAAAAAGTAGAGAACTTAGAGAGTAGAAAGGAATTAATGTAAATATCCTAATACTACTTGGTAGTTACTTCTATCTCCTTTATTTCATTCATTTAGTATAAGGAATTATTCTTTATACTTTTCTCTTTTCGATTTCTCCGAATACAGCCGCTCATTCCCTTGGTTTCATGCCCCGCAGCGCTGAAGTACGACTCTCAAAATCTTTTCACATCATTATAATAATCGCCAATCATAAATGCCAGTGATTTGAATAGGCGATGAGTCTCGTGCGGAAGCGGCCTCTTTGCATGAGAAGCGCCGATTGATTACGGTATCAATTCAATTTGGGGACACGCCAACTGAGCACCTACCGTATTCTTGAGCGCTCTTGCAAAGTGGGCTAGACAGATGTCAGATTAATTGAGACGAGCTGTGAAAACATCGAGCGGGATTAGAGATAGAATGGAATGGTTAAGAGTACTTAGAAGGACAATTGGGTGACTAGAGGCAAACGAAAAGAAAATCATAATAACGATGCTGTGAGCTGATTATGATTTCTAAAATTTGTAAAACTAAGTGATACAACATTTCACTTATATGCTGATAATTGTTTGAGTTTGAAAACAATCGTATAATAAATAAGTTATCGTTGATTTCATCATTAATGTAGAATAAGTGTGTATTTGCTAGTTTGCTAACAGGTAGAAAAGTGGATGGAGAATCTTTAATTGATATAATCATAGAGTATTCCTATTACATTCCTTTACCTGCATTTCTGCGAAGTGGTTCTGTGTACCACTCTTTGTAGTGATTTGTTCCCTTGAGGGGTCTTTGTCGGTAATCGCTCCCTATTAGTACCGTGTTCATGTAATGCCAAGGACGGTGTATAATGGACAGGCGACAAATGCGCCAACTCCTGCACAACATAACTACCGTATATTATTATTGAGTTTTCGTCAAACTGTCCGTTTAGGAATATGATCGGCTGATAGCTCCTAAATGAAAATATACATTAAATATTGGAATGACTTGTATTCTTCCGTGTTGTGTTAATATAATTAATGAATACAACTTTCGCTCCTCTGAAAACAGATGTTTTGAGGATCGACAGTGATTGGCTACCGTAGACAATAAGACTGTGCTATCAGATCGTGGACAATGGCAGATTTGTAGAAGACCAAGATAGCTATCTCTATAATAGCTGAAGACATTGGATAGTCCTCAGTGAGTGACGTAACTATGTCATCATCCAAGGAAAACATGGCATGGCCGTTAAAGCTATCAAATGCCTTATATTAATCTACGCTAAAACTAATTATTATGTTAAAGTTAGCATGAAATATTCAACTGAACGCATAATTTCCATAAATTATAAATTAAGTGTTTCAAATTTAATCCATGATTCAATATTGGAAACATTAGTGGTTCCCTCAGATGCTCTGTGAATCTGATTGCGAGAACTCTCATAAGGTCGTTTTGGCGCTATGTTTCAATTGGAGTCAAGTGATCGGCCGCCTAACAACGCGGGAAGCGACCACTCTAGTGGAGAGGGGTCAAAAGAGAATAGAGCCAAGGTAACAGGGTACTTTGATACACCGAACTCCATTAAGGACACCGTAAAGCATTTGCTTGAAATAATAATCTTTTCAAGGTAGTTTTCTAGGGATTTGCCTATTCTTAGACGCATTCTCAAGAATACAAAGTAAATGCCAACGATTTTTCCACTGGTTTCCTCCTTTCCCTTCTATTACCGCCCGCTCCTTCCAACACCACTCAATCCGTCACTATCACTTCTAGCCACTTTCGCCCTCAATTACCAATTAACAACCGTGTAAACGATGCATTAAAAACGAATTGAATTAGCATAAATCGTGGCGACAGAAGGACTCAGGCTAATGTCGCTATTATTAATAACAAGCACGCCTCTCGACACTGCTCCGCATGTGCTGGTAAAAAGCACTACGAGGAAGGAGAGCGCAGAGCAGAGAAGAAAGATCGAATATTAACTGTAGTTTAAAAGTCATAAGTTTCGCCAGAGAATAACGAGAAATAGAACTGTCATTGAAATAGTTATAGTCTAGTGTTTACAATAAATCAATCGTATTTCAGTATAACGTTATTGGAAGTTATCCGCGACCAGGATCTGGTGGGGAATATGATGTTCAGGTTTGTTTATACCGTATTTAGTCCCGACTATAAGATGCATACATCTAGGGGAAAAAGTAAACCAATGGATGCTTACAGGATGGATTTGGGTGGACGAATGGAGTCATCTTGGATCTTCTTTTAACTTATAACGACCGCTTACGAGTACCCGAACACTTTGATGAAACTACTGTCTCGCACACTAGAACTACCCGGTCAATTGGAAGAAAAGTAACTGGATCAACAAGATTATCAGTACCACTTATCGTTTTGTGCTTGTACTTTGTCATTTAACATGCATATGTATGTATTACATTCCGATGTATTGAACAATTGCACGAAAGGGTATTAGGCATGCTGTATATTGAATGCTCAAAAGCTTTTGCTATGAGTGAGGTTATTGTACAGTTCTAGTTTCTATTGATGAGATTTGTATTTCTATTCAAGGAACGTGACATGAACTATGTTTCATTTGTGAGTACACAATTTTATAATAATAATCTCTTCAAGCAAAAAAACCTTTTTATATAAGCATTTCAAAGCACCTAGGAGAGAATAATTAGCTACATTTTCCAGATATTAGCCCTGTTCATATTGTTAGTGTATGTGTGTAGGTAGCCTGTTATCGTATATGGTGGATTAGACATCACTCAGCACCTGTTATGCTGGCTAAGACACTGTTCAAACACGATAAGCTCAGCGACCATCGACCCAGCAGTTAAACGAAGCTCTCTGGATCATCTAGAGACACACTAAGCATACTTATGGAATATTCTCGCGCATTTCAATAGTGAACAGAGAGCACTGAAGAGCATTTGCCCATTCAAATTAACCATATATAGTCGAAATTAAATAAAGATTTTGTATCGTATCATGCTACTAGGTGGACCCCTGCAAAGGTGGTTCGCACCCAATTGAACGACTCGTCCATTAGGCGCTAATTGCGCACTGTTGTGATTGCCGTGTCTCACATCTATAGCGAGAACAAATAACCAATTATTGATCACAGGACTATTTCTACTATTGATTACTTTACGATAACTATTAATAATTTTTGTGGTCTTCTTCTCTATTACATCGGTACCGTATCCTTGACTGGGTGGTTGGAATGTGTAACTGTAATTCGATGCCGCTATTGCGCGGTGTATGCAAACAGTGTGATGATTATTATGAGTGGCCGAACATGACATGAGATACGGTAACTGCTTGATTAAAAATTAAATCACCATAATTTTTAAATCGTAATATTAACATTAATTTAATTTAATTCTCTACTTTAATCATATAAGCATGTAGATTCAATTCAGAAATAAACGTTTAATTTCTCTGCAGTTTGGAATTATCCATTTATGATTCTTATTTACATAAAATAAAAGGAATCTCACTCAACGATAAGATTTTACATTTGTTCTCCTCAACTAGCGAATGTATTCACCGATCATCCTCATTTAATCTCACAAAACACTCGTTTTCTCGCGCTGTTTAATCCTATTTGAACCGCTACAGATCGCTGGCGAGAAATAAGACCTGACTATTAGGCATTTATTATAGTGATATATTTATCTAAATATTGATATACTTTTTCCAAAAGAAAATGTGATATTTAAGTTTACGTTCGTACATCCATTATTTGATAGGCCATATTTAGCAGTTGACCAATTGGTTCCTCTCCATAGGGAGCCAAGCTATTCAATGCCTTAGCTCAATACCTCTCCATGTTTCCATGTTTCAGAGCAATTACATACTGTAACTGACTGAGAAACTCACGCGAACAATAGCAATGTAAGTGGAGGTAATAGCTCGACCTCACACTCCATTCAACGGCTCGTTCGGATTGAGGTAATTGGACACTTCTAGCCAATACCTCCGACGTCTCCGAAGTACCTCTCTCCTACTCACTATTTGCCACTTTTGTTGTACATATCACAGGAAATTTATTTTTTAATGGCTTTTTGAAATAGACTAACATTGAAGGGTTACCCAGGGAAAAACGTCGCAAATCAGCAAACGAGAGCATTAGTAGTGACTGGCCAACAAAAACGGGAATTTGATTGGCTATGCGTGAATTACTACGTTATATATACAAATAACCTAGGGCGTGGAAAATGGGGTTTGGATATATATATATATATATATAATTTTTTATTTTTTGACTTTGTCTATTTTATATATTTACATGTAAGAGCTTATTAAGTCTACAACAATTCTTACTCATTAGTTCTCTGATAAGCACAAACAAAAGAGCTGTACAGAATTATGATCAAAAATGAATAGTCTAATCACTCAGAAAAACATAAATTATGCGCTTAAATCAATGCCTAATCATAATAATTTTTGTGCTTCCAAATGACTATGTAAAGGAGTAAATAAAATTGTTTCCAATTGCGATAAACAAAGGATTCTTAAGAACTTACCCTTTAGTTGTACATTTTACCTTTACATTGTCTCACTAAGATAGTCTGCCCGAGTATATCGATCATATCGTATCATGCCTTCTTCTGGCGTCTAACAGGATTACTGTGGTCAAGGTTTTCAACCGGTCCCCTATCACTCCCTTTAGTCCTTGACTATAAATTACTTACATTTCGGTTTTTCATAATAACTGTTTTATGTTGACTTATAAAAATTTAGGTTTAGAAACTAATTACTCTACTGTGGTACTTTTACCTATGTAAATCCATGCTCTGAAATGTATATGCATAGTTAATTCCTCTTAAAACTCAGAAGAGGTTTGTTTAATGATATTATATGGTAATTTGACACCTGACCCACCAGCCACAATAAAACGCTGAGTACAGTACACCCAGTGGACTTGTCAATTGTCGTTGCGCCAGCTAGCGAGCTTATCTTCATTGAACACGCAATGGAGATTACCGGAAATACGAGATAGATACATGTAGGGTGGGAATCAGGACAAGCAATGGGGATCTGTTATTTGAAACCTATTTGGCTTTAAAAAGGAACAATTATGCTTCCTTAGCTCTTTAGAGGTACATAATATAATCTCAGTCACACTAATTAAGTAGACTTAGTAAATACTCTGATAAATGATATATATTTAATCAAGGTGTGTATTTAATCCAAGTACTTTGGTCACGAATAAGTGTATGAGTGTATGTGGCGGTTGACTGAACTTTCAGTTTACTTTTTAATGAGATAGAAGCATCATTAACTACCTGGGTTTGCTTATACTATTCAAGTGGGAAGATAGGATCCACACAACACTTGCACTAGTTAATTAGACAAATATAAAGCTACTATTGAGTATTAAAATAAGATTTTATACCATGAATAAAGTGAAAACGGGAGAAAAAAAGCTTTGCTGAAGCAAAAACCCGTGAACACTTTCGTATTGTATCTGGTTAGGGAATTAAGACAACATACATCTAATGGATAATGGAAGCGGCTAGTGGATCGGGAGATGATCAGGGCTATCGGACTGCGCTGGCGCATCTGGGCGTTTTTTATTGCGCAACTCGCTTGACACTGTCCTAATAGCGCTCTAATCGACGGGATTACATGGAGTGCCACCAAAGTAAACAGTAGCTAGCGGGAGAGGCAGTTACCTATCATATATTGTTTACTAGGCTATTATTATTTGTTGATTTTATATCTAACTCTATATTATCTTTTAATATTCTAATCTTCTATTATCTTATGGGTAACATCACTAATTTATTAGTGGTGGCAATAACTATAAGGTAGTAACACCAAAACTAAAAGATTCTAAATAGCGTATTCTTTAAAAACCATTTTATTTGTTTCAGATTTCGATCTCCTTTGCATATTAATCAATATTGTTGATTATATCATATTGGGGGGATTTGTCGGGATGATACGGTATCTCTCCCAACGGAGCGCATTAGAGCCGCTGCACCAACGACGACGACACTACATTACACACCATTAGCCCAACAGCCAAAAGACAAATACGCAGTTGACACTGCCAAATTGCGTTCAATTAGAGAATAAGAGAATAAGAGAGAGTGGAATCATGAGTATAAATTTTGCAATTCGCACATAACAATTGTTTTTTTCAACTAATATGCAGTTATTGATAAATTTGTTTATATATTTTTATTGATCAATTTGTTTTATTTTATCGTATTCTTTGTTTGTTTTTCTAGTTACAGTTCCATCTCTTTAACTTCAGGTATTTTCTATTGTTGTACCCACAGGCTTTAATCCGAAGGCAAACGGAAGTGTGAACAATCTTTTGTGTCTTAAGGTATCTTTTCACTATCTGATTTGCCGCTATAAATGCCAATACCTAAAGGCTTCGGTGTGCAACAATTGCTTCTTCCGCTCTTTTACCTGTCATTATCTTTACTTCTTTCTCACTATCGTTCTTTTTCTCTGTCTGATATGTGTGCAACCTCAACTCCCCGATACCCTCTTAACTTGTTGATTCGTCTTCAAGAGTGGTGTAGAATGACATGGTAGAAAAACACTCTTGACTACTTATGTCAAATGAACGCCGAGTATTCGAACAGGTTTCGCGAGTTGCGCCTTCAATCTCTCTATCGTGAAATCCCTAGATCACCCTTTTTAGATCACTACAAGATGTCTATATAATTGAGTACATATCGAAAATGTAGAATATACATGTTATACTAGTCATTTTAATCTGTCAATGATCTTTTTCCCAGTTCCATTGCCATTTCCAAGAACTACATATTTCGCAATGATGCCATCCATTAGAAAGCCATTCGGAAATATTACCGGAAATCCGGCTATCACGATATAAGTCGCTGCTCAAAAACTTTACTCCCTCAATTAGAACTATTCTAGGATATCTTCGCTAACTATTTCTCTTGGGACCATTTAGGTCTTTGTGCTCCCCTATCTTTATCGTGATTAGCGCAAAGGGGGTGGGGCCACAGCCCTTTCACCAATAGCGGCGCTTAGCCACGCCCCTATCATCGAGTCCGAAACGAACCGAGATCATTGTGTGTACGGTTGCCGGGCCGGCATGTTCACCCCGGAACAACTTCAAAAAGTATGGATGCAGCTGGCTCTTCAAGGCATGGGCGGCGGCCTAGGTGCTAATCTAAGTGCTCTGCAAGCCTTACACGCCAATATGGGAGCCCTGGTGGCGGGAGGCCCACCGCAGAGCCTTTTTCCTACAGTGCCAACTGCCTTACCAGTTATGAATCCTGGATCTCCAACTACATCGAACATGACAACTGAACAAGTCAGTGAATATATTTTTTTAATTGGGTTCTTAAAAATTACTCTTTGTTATGCTCTTACAACCCTTAATTCTCTATCCATATACATCTCCTTATTTCGATTAATTGATTCTATATTCATTTCCGATCGTAGCGCCGATAGCTGCCATTTTAATGTCGTCTCACTCAGACGCCTGTTAGTCAGGGCCTTGGCCTTCAGATGTTTCCTGATCAAATGCAAATCACAATGAAGCGCGTTTCGCTTTCCTATCATTCAATATCAGTAGCATTTAACGGTACTTTCCTTGTCCATAGCTCCGTTTATGAAATAAAATATTTAATGAATAATCTAATTGCTTTGTCACGAATATTTATTTTAGGTGCTTTTTTTGTTAAACAGTGCCTACTTTAAATGTTATATGACCAGCGTTACTCAAAGTCTCAGCCGTTCTTCATTACATTTTGTCTCATAACAAAGCAAAGGCTAAAATTGCCCAGCCTTCGCTATTGATACTAGTGAATAGGTGGTATTTTTCACGTGAGAAGGCGTTTTTATTTAATTGGAACATATATTATAGGTAATTTCATGGTGTGATGTGTATAATGGAAGCAAACAGGATTTGATTTCTTTATCGGTTCATTTGCAGCTGTATCACAGTTGTTGAGCGAATCGCTAAACGGATCGCTCGCCAACAATCCGAGAGCATCTTTGTGCGCCCGCAATGAAATTTAGACGGCTCTTTGTCAGACTCTGTCGAGAATTACGCGCGATACTTGAGCTGGCAGTGATAGCGGATATCCTGCAGAAGGATGAAGATAACTGCGTCACTCTCTAGTGCTCGTTAGGAAATAACTATTCTTTTGCTCGTTCTCTCCTTCTCCTTCTTCTTCTTCTTTTTTCTACTTAATTAAGAATTATGTATTTCTTTTTCTCTATCTTAACTAATATTAACAAATTGCTACCCAAACACATGATAAATTTTTTGAGTTATGCTCGAATAACTAGCCGCGATATGGCTCCTTCACCATCAACTGGTTATATAACTACACTAATAATCTCCCCAGGAGGCATGTTGTGATACCCTAAAAGCGCTAGTAGGCTGCATGGAATTCTAAAAATGAGATGGCACTTATAAGCTTTTCAGATCATCAAAACTTGTGAGCAGTTAGAGGCCGCTGATGATGTTGATCGGCTTGCGCGATTTCTTTACAGTTTACCACCCAATCAGGCTCAGGAGGTTTTTAGCTAACGTTTTCATTGTATATAATTCCTATAATCTTTTAAATATTAAATACTTTCAAGGTTGTATCAAACGAAGCAGTTCTTCGTGCTCGTGCTCTTGTATGTTTCCACATGGGCGACTTCAGACAATTATACAGTATCCTTGAAAACCACAAATTCACTCAAGGAAGTCATACGAAAATGCAATATATGTGGCAAGAAGCTCACTATCGGGAAGCCGAGAAACAACGGGGACGGTACGATTCTTGACGATCAGTGCAGAAACATTACGGTAGTCTAACAACCATGATATGTAGCTCGTTTCGGTCTACCCCTTTAATAGTGGCTAGCTAGCAGCGTGTTTCCTAATGTGTACTAATTACCAGTTATAAGACACGCTGCCCGCTTCCCTTCTGCCATCGCCTTGTCTACCTTCTAATTATAAGATTGACGTGATTTGAGAATAACTAAAAGTCAAGAATGACATATGGAATGTCTTTGCACTGAATAACCATAAAATAATACCTAAACAACAAAATTCTTCGTTACATTAAATCCCAGCACATTTGTAGTATTAAAAATGAACATCTGAATCCTTTAAAGCAAAAATTCTTCTTCTATTATTTTAGTCCTCTTGGTCCTGTTGACAAGTACCGTGTTCGCAAGAAGTACCCAATGCCTCGTACTATTTGGGACGGAGAACAAAAAACGCACTGCTTTAAGGTTTAGTGCTTTCTTTGTCTTTATTATTTTGATGTCTATAAAATAAATTTATCTTGATATAAATTCTTATTATAGGAACGAACACGAACGTTACTTAGAGAGTGGTATCTTAAAGACGCTTATCCGAATCCTAGTAAAAAGAAGGAACTGGCAAATGCCACAGGACTGACTGCTATGCAAGTTGGTAACTGGTTCAAAAATAGAAGGCAAAGAGATCGCGCAGCTGCTGCGAAGAATAAGTGAGTTATAAATATTTATAAAAAAATAAGTATTATTATTAGCTTGTTTTTTTTTAAAATTTTAACTATGAAGTTCTAGTATGAAGTGCACATACCAATATTTAAAAAATACTTATACAAATTAAATACTATGAAGGCTATTCGTTAATAATAGCGTTTTCCTTTCAATACTGTATAGCCTTGACTCGAGAGCATTCTTTCCTTATGTCTCCTTCACTAACGTACTATCTCACTCTCATAACACCCTATCATTTTCGTCTTACAGCTAATTCCGGCTTAGAGAGTTGTGATACACGTAAATGATTCTCTCTACGTTACTACTTTCTTAAGGGAACTTATTAGCCATTTTTCTTATCAATTACTGATTTCAATTGCAAGCAAATATAACTCATGTTGAACCATATTGCTGGTAAAGTATCACATGCTGCAATTGATGTTTCCTCAAAGGATATTTATGATTATCAGTATAGAACCTATCATTAGCCACTTGATAATAGATAACTAACATGTTGCAAAAGACTAGGTGTACTTAAGAATCGATAGCGCTTGCTCGAAATTGTCAACAACGAAAACGCTAACCATTGATGCTAGAACGAGCGTAATCTAACTGGACTGGTATCCAAAAATTCTTACTCACTAGAAATAATAGCACAGACATTTTATCTGTATGTTGATCAAATAATCTTGCAAGTTCTTGAGTTAATAATTCTAAAATATGTATGCACCATCCTAATAGTCTAATTTCTCGGATTTTATATTGCACCATGTTCAGAAAATCATCAATAAATGAGCGATAAGTTGAATGTTGTATTGTTAGCAATAATTAATTTTGTGATAAATTGGGAAAAAACGCATACTCTTAATCATATATGTATATATAATATTGAGCATAATTCACGAAAAACTAAATGATCAGTATTGATATCTTCAGGCAAAATGTAATTGGCGTCGAGTTGAAGAAAATGGGAGGTTCCGAGGGATCGGATAGCGAGGATGAAAACGAGTTTGATGACAGCATGACAGATTCTCCATCACCTGTGGATGAACCAAAAGATCTTTCTATTCGGCCACCCTTTTCTGACCATATTACTCCCCCTTTTCCTCTCAATTCTCTTTTTCTTTTTAATCCAGCTTTTCTCCAGATGCAACAACAATTAGCCAACCAGTTTCCTATCCCTAATGTATCTGTAACCTCTCCATCAACCACTGTACCTCCAAAGAGAAATAAATTATCTATAGAGGAAATATTAGACTTAAAAACAGAAGGTCCCAAAGTAACCCTTTCACCTCATTCTTTTTCCCCTAGTTCTCATAAAGAACGTTCCTCATCTCCATCGTCTCCAGAGGTAAAAAGTGAGCTTAGTGAACCAGTTTCAGACCACCCGGATCCTCCAAAACCATGTATTATCAAAAATGAACCTCAAGATGATCAATTAGTTGTTCAGTAGTAAATTATATTCTTCCTTGTAAAATATTTGATTCATCCAGGAAATTAAATTCCAAATTTTGGATATGATGAGTTCAAATATTTGTAGACTAACACTAGTATTACTGTGAACACTTTGAATTCGTCACCAATCGTATTAATTGTGATCCATGTACAAAATTTGTGCTGACAAACAAGGCGGGTGGTCGCTGCTGCGCTAATACTCACTCTTTGCATTTATCTGCGTAGCTCCTTCTTTCACAGCGAGCAAGCGACCATCTTGTAGATGATTCCACAATGTATTGCTAAATATGAGCTGTGTTGGAAGATAAATTGTATTAAATCTATAGCTACTGTTTTTTGATCGCAAATTAGCTTCTTATATATATGTATATATATATATGAATTATATACTTCGAAATTTTGAAAATCGCTAGTCCGTGTATGTCCATTTTTACAACAAATAATCTGAATAGGTAGAAATTAGTTACCCAATGTTCTTTCGGTGCACGTAAAATTTCCATGGATACATTTCCGATCGTCTCCTACTAGTCTATATCGCTTGCTCTACGGATTACCAGTGTTTCCCTGCCATTGGCTTCTGTGTGTACCCTTTGTATTAGTAACGAAGATGCGAGCTACTTCAGTGTCAAGCGATATTACATTGGGGTCATGAAAATTTATTATCTAAAATAGAATTTTCATCTTTTTAGATCATAAAGCTTACTTTCAAATTTTCTATAAAACTATCCCATTAATATCGCAGTTATACTATATATGTTTAACTTCTTTGAATGATTATGGTATAACAGGAAAATACTATGTGCTTGAAAGTGGTATAATATTAATAAATGAGTGATGTGGAATATAGATTAAAATTAATTAGTTTTTCATTAAACAGAGAAGAAGACTTCAGTGAAATCTACAGTGATACTGTTTAGGTTTCCAATTTTAAATATGATTTCAATAACTACAATTTATGGTTACGGTATGTTACTTGAGGCAATGATTATGACAAAACGGACCGCATTTCAATTATGGATATTAGCGTCAGGTTCGCGTTTCATTGTAAATATCAGCCGCAATTGAGACACAGAGCATAGTGGAGCTACAGTAACTGGGAATCAGGTTTCAACACCTTTAGCGATATTAAAACCTAATTTAGTATGAGCGTGAGTGTGCGTCATGATTCCATATAATTAAATAAAATAATCAGCTAAATATACTGTATACCAGCAAATTTCTCATACTTCATATAAATAGTCACCGGAGAACGGAGAGAGGCAGGTGAATATGTTTTGAAGTCTATTGATAATTGACTAAGCATGTGCTGAATACGTGATAGCTGTCCATTCAGTGCGCTGTCCATCTGTTATTATGTTGGTATACTAAGTGGCATGTAATCGCTTACTATGTCTCCTAAAATCTGTTATCCATAGTAATAGCAATAATAATAATAATAATAATAATAATAATAATAATAATAATAATAATAAGTAGAGGTTAATTCCTTGCTCGTTTACAAAATTCTAATCTGTAAAGTGCTAAATATTTTATATAAAGATATCATCAAATATTTATGGCAGTTCTTCCCAACTAATGAAGACTATTTTAATATTTAGATTTCATGGTTATTAACCATTTTAAGAGTTAATTCTTGATTAAAAGACGACTACACAATTACTCGAAACATATCAGGACAATATAATAGACAAAAAATAATTATAACAGTTAGGTAATTAGTGCATGTCAGAGATTGTGATGATTTCTATCACCATACGTTGTGTAACTGTTCCTCAACATGTGTCGATGGGATCTCGGCGGGAGGCGCCCTAGGCTACTGTAATTGACCCCTGACCCTCTGAAAACAATGCTCGACAAACGACGTTTAGCGCACTCATACTCATCTATGTTTACCGAGCTATCATTGTCGTGTAAAGTAATAAAATTGCCATAGGGAGCTATAGCATGGATTTAATCAAAGTTATGTTGAGCTGTTTATGTAACGGACCCATGCAATAGTCTATATCCATAAATACTGGTTGATAAAATTAGTTACATAAATTATTTTAGAAACTAGTAGCGTATCTAAATCTATTAAGATGGTTATTCTTTCGATACCGTATCACAAGGACGATCAATCAGTTCCCGACTAATCGACTAATGCCCCATCAAAAACACAAATCGCAGTTGACTGGCTGCAATTGATTCGGGAGAACTCGAAAGAATAAAGATGATAATAATAAGTAATTCTTAAGACTTAAGAATTTCAAAGAAATACGCATGTCGTATTATCATAATTTCATGATTCTCACTTGTCCGCAAGTAGATGTGATCAGGCGGTACTTGTCTGTCAATAAGAGTCGAGACAGCTTTCAGCACGCTTGTCGAGTGTGTTACCGTACTTCTAGTTCTTGTCTTATAACACCCAATCCACTATTCACTTTGTGTATTTAGTCAAAGATACGATACCCTTTACAAAAGGAAGTGGATAAATTGTGCATTAAAGAAAAATTTCGTTTTTAATTATGACAATATATAAATAGATTTGAAGTAAGTGGTGATATTTGTATCTTTTAATTGTAAATAATTAGTTAAAATTGATGTTTACTGGCTCGATATGATATAATATTTCAGCTATATTTCTGTAACACATTTCATTTTCCTTATTGTCACCGTACAGATTCTTTCGTGCTGGCCGTGTGCGTGTCACTGCTCAGGTTTCCTTCGGAGTGTGTAATTAGTTGTAATGAGCTCGAACGATGCACTGTAGTGTTTGCGATCGGCGATGAAAAGGAAAAGCGACTCTTCTTCTTCTCTGTAGCTAAAATATATTCGCATCAGCTGAGGGGAAAGTCAATGCTGATAGAGGTTTGAGTATATTTCTATGATGTATTGGTTGTTAACTACACTATTAAAATTAGTCTCAAAAAGAAGTTATTGGTATAGTGAATGTTTTCACTTCACCATTAGTTTACAGTGCGCATTTGACCGACATTGAAACGTTAATGGATCGACCTGTAAGTGGTCCAATATCATACCGTAACCATAGCTAATTAGGAAGCAACCTTGGAACTGTGAGATACCAGTGAAAGAATTTATAAATGTCTTTCTGCTTTTGAAGCTAGAACATTGTTGAAAGCTTTCTACCTTATTTTGCTTGAAAATTAGGCTATTAGTTAGGAAATTAGCTATATGGTGATTAAATCGAAAATAAGTGTTTTATACAGGAGAATTAACGCTCCGAAAAAAAGTTATATATATATATATATAGAGATAATCCAAGCATATATACTCAATGTTCCCAACTGTCTTCAATCTAAATTACAATAGTTATTTGTCATTATGGCTTCCAATCGCTGTTTATCCGGGCAGGACCACCACATATTGTTAGGCATTTGGTTGACTGAACCTTTGAGAGCGAATCATTGGGAGGGCCTCATAACACATCCGATAGGCTATTGAGTTGGAAACGTACACTTCCCACACCGTAGTCGATTAACGGAAAGATGGGGAAGGAGAAAAAATGGTGTAACTACGTGTTATGACAAATTGAACAATATGACTGTTCAAAATTTTAAATTTTGCATTGACGATAGCAATACTTACACCCATGAAAAATATGAGCTGTTGAGTTTACAGTTTTCTAAAATTTAATGATGAAGTTTCTTTTCAAGAGAAAATTGCATTCTAAATTATCATTATTTATTTTCGGATAACACTTTGTTTCTCTCTATACACTGTATCATTATTTCAAATCGTCAGTAATCATTTTAAATTTTTAAAAATTAATTTTTTTGTCTAAAATTATTGTCTTCATTATAACCAAATATTGCAATGAAATCAGCCATTCGTGATGAGACTGTCGCTCATCGGAGGAGATGTCCGTCTGGGACGGACATCCATTATTCACCCACCAACCATGAGGATCACATCAGTTCAAAATGAATTGTTCCCTCCTCTTTGCTCCCACCATCCAAAGGGTTGTCTTTTGTCCCCTAGATGTCTTCGTCCCTCTACCTACTGAATAAATATTCACGTAGTTGACTTTGGAAAACACCATTTTCTTTAGGTATATTTTATGTCCTTCACAGGAAGAAGTTTGAAAAATAAAAAGGGACACACTATTACTTATTAACATGGTTTTAAGATGTTTCATTGTCATTTGTATTGTAAAGTTGGAGTAAACAGTGTGCAATATATGCTCTTTTTCTGACCTTAGCTAAATTCACTTCTGTAATGTAATATTGCGTTGTTGCTATTGCTTCTAATATAACGATGTGTTGACAATATTATGGACATTATGTATTCCACGACAATACCACTGAAAAAAGACAGAAGATATGTATGAGTAAAATGGCATTTATAGTGTAGAATCTACATCAGTAAGTGTACTACCTAGGCGTATAGCAGATGATGTGTATTACTTTAGAAAAACAGTTGTGATTTGCACGTATGGCTCTGGGGATTTTAAGTCGTCTATAACTGGAAATTCGCTGAAATAGTTAATGTCGTATTGGAATTACGTATTGTTGTTGTTAGCTTAGGTTGAGCAGGTGAGAGTTTCTTTCTGCACCAGTTCACCGATGAATATAACACGAAGCAGATGGCATTCATTTCATTTTATTACAAGATATTAGCTGATGGCTCAACAGTTAAAATAATAAATAGTCATCCGCAGGTTGTCAGCCCCAGGTGTTTTTTTAAAAAATATAAATGTGTTGACTTCCTCCCTTCTCATGAGCCATTCATGTTTAATGTTAATGTTCCCTAAATCGCATCATAGTATGTTTGATAGCTGTCATCCATTCGCGCGATGCATTTCACAGTTGTTGTTCCTCAGGACACCCATCTTTACGTTCCAGTTCTGGTGGATCACTATTTCGACTTTAGTTTCAATTTTGATACCATATAATATTGCTTGTATTCATTTAATTGGTGCTATTATTCTCTGGTCGCATCCGTGTTTTATTTGAGCACTATTTCTCGTCCACCTTGTTGCGCCGCTCTTCTTTCACAGTGACCAGGTATCACTTTATATGTTCACTGGACCAAAGGCGATAACTGTCCTCGCAATTGCTGGCAACTTGTAATTGTTGCGACTAGTTGCAAATTGAACTATTGTATGGTTGTGAACGGATAGGTTATTACAACACCACTAGTTTAAATAGGGTCCTAAACAATACTCGAGTATTTTTTACAAATAGAAAGAAATCCTGTCATGTTCTAGAAATAGAAAAATTCCTTTCACTTGAATATATTTGTGTTTCTCGTAAGAGGCGAAAATCTTAGAAGCGCAAGAACGGTATTTATTCTAAAAATGGAGGGAACATGCGAAATACTTTATCGTAAAAATGTAAAAGTGAGCTTTTAGTCAGTTTATAGGAATAGGAACCACATTGTTCAAATCAACTGAAATAAATAAAAGATAAATTACTAGTAACAATAGGAATTTGAAATTATAACGACATCGCAAACTAGCAATAATTTTTTGCAGTTTTCAGCAGAGAAGATTATGTAAAAATAGTAAACTTGTACAGTGATTTGCTGTGATAACGTCTGTGTAATAATATTCGTTATCAATATCTAACTTTTGAAACTTTCAAGTAAAATAATATTTTTGTGGAAACTTTAGCTAACAGGATGTAATTATAGCTAAAGGAAATTATTGTTTCTCCAAATTCCTAATACAAGCTTTTATTCTGATTATTTTTAACATTCTATTTTACAAAGTTTTTAGAACAATATTTTTTTTTAAAAGAACGAACTATAGCAAATATGTAATCATACAATTAAGCAACTGTTTTCTTCCTCTGGTAGAATATAGCAAATACAATCTTTAGCATTTTAAATGGTAACCAGAACAACTTCCAAATGTACAATTTTTTCTAGATATAAAGTGATTATGTGATACACTACATCTTGAGTTCTTAATTAGATAAGATACGATCTAACCCGTCACCTATCTCCATCCTTGGAGTGTTCCCATTTATCGGGGCATGAATGTTAGATCCATATCTTATTGTGCGCTAATTGATCCTTGAGTCATGGTTGATCAGGTGAGAAAATCGACTTATCGATAGAGGGCTACTAACTGAGAAAATTAAAAGTGATTAACAAATATTTGCGTGGGAGTGTGGAGCGGAAACTGTCGGAACTACGTATAATCATGGTAATTGTAAAAATATTGAGTACTCCATTATAAAAGGTTTCCATTCAGATGCCTAAGCTTTTGTCTCTTGGCTTTTACAGTACCTCTAAAGGTGGCCATGTGCAAGGCGACTTCTGTGTTCATGTCCAATCTGTTGCTAATTAAAGGTCACATGTGCCGCTACCATTGAAATCTGCTGGCTTATTATTTATGCATAAACGTAGGCGGATATAATCCAAATTTTTGTTACTATTGCAAATCTATCTAAATGAGCAAATGAAACAAGTATACAAATTTTACACCTGTTTTATCATTTACTAAGTTGACTTTAGTACTTTTCTTATGCTAACGTTTCCAATAAACAAAACATTGGGTTTTGTCTGAGGTTGACCAATAGTTGAACAAAGTTCGTTTTTGCTATGAATAAATAATACTTATGTGTATAAGTACAACAATTCAAAGTGACGGCGATGAAATTTGTCGTATCAATGTAACAGCGAAGCCACACTCATGACATCATATTTTTCGGAACTACTTGCAGCTTAGAATAAGCGTAGTTGAGAATAAGCTAAGTATTGTTGTGACGTCCATTAGCGGTCGTCTTTTGTAAGAGGAGAGATCGACCCTCAGAGGAGACATTAGCCACAAATAGTGTGAGACTAGACGCTTTTAGCGCATATGCGCTTAGCCTTGTAATTGCAGAATTCGCTTTGTCAAGTCGCCGACTTATGACCCCACCAAATTACTTACTTCGGCATTAATACATCTGAGCTCACTAATAATAATAGTAATAAGAGGAATAATTTAATATTCTATATCTAATATACCTATAGGCTACTGATGCAGCTTTATTCTCTTCGCAAGATAAAAATACTAATGATCTTTATTCTATACCTAGGATATCTAATATGTTTAATGAGGTAAAATCTATTTGCAAGGTGATTTGTTTAGAATCAGTTAAATCATATGGCATGTGTTACAGTAATGCGAATATTTAAAATGAAAACTTTAGTATTTGCTATGCTGGTAGTTAAGCTACAGCCTTTCGGCTCAATTAGTTGCGGAGGAAGTTTATTAAGGTAAATCTGTAAGATAGATAATGTTAGCTAGTGGCATAATGTACAAATTGAAATTTATTCGGCTATTATATAGATTTATTTACTTCTATTTATCGTACTCAACCTTTGGTATCACATGAAAAGTCTATTGTCTTTTCTGAGTTCATTTGTATCTACGTCTAATATGGTTAGAAGTGGATATTATGTACGCGATTACTCATATAGCATATAGTTATTATTAACACAATTTTCATCAAAAGTTAATAACGGACTTTGATTGAAAATATAAAAGGTAGTGTACGAATTTATGGATGAAAAATCAAAAATTTTTCCGTCACCGTAAAGCTAATACACCGTTTAGAACGATTTCTGCTCCATTTCTTTCTTTGTGGCGTATGTTATTTACATAATGACAGTCATAATTAGCGGTTACTAAGTTATATATAAATATATAAGTATATGTACCATACATAAAGTCACTCATCATTTACGGCTTTGCGAGAGTACGTCTTCACAAATAGTGTTAAACCAAACAAAAAATGCTTCGTATATTTAACAAATATTCGTACTGTCAATACATCATGCTGGCATGAGTTATATTCATTTGATATTTATGAGTGGATTTAAATTGTCTGTATTGTTGCTGAAGAATGGAGGGTCTTAAGTAAGGATTTCTCGAGCATTGTGGGAGTATGTACATGTTGTGGTTACGATGGAAATTGTAAATATCAGTCGAATTCTAAATGTTTCATGAAATTGTAGTGCATTGTTCGAGTCTAATCATAAGGTTAAATAGTGTACAAAGGTATACACTCTTGACACCTGTGCTCTTTCTCTAGGCCTATAAATATGTTCCATTTCTCATAACAGCCTACTTTTTTAATTCAGGTGCTAAAATGTAGATTACGAAGAAACAATCTGATTTCTACATAAACCTAGTAGAAAAGATATCTATAAGTTTGACGAAAGCAATGTTGGATTCTTCGATATCATATTCGCGAGTGTATTAATTTTATTATTTATACAAAAGCTCTAAAGCCTTCTTCAAAAACATGTAGCTTTCTATTTCTGCTAGGTTGGGATGCTACTCTTTAAATTGTCTAAACAACATGTACTCATCAATTCTTGACATTATAGTATGTGCTGTTAGAAATTTTCTAATTAGCCATAAAATTCAAAATTTTGTAGTGACATACACTTTCTGTTCTAGCACAGTCTTTTAAAAAGATTTCAAACTTCATTATTTTATGTATTCTCATTATTAGCCTAGTAATTTTAAATAGTGTATTACAACTATAAACTAATTTAGCTTATTCACTACTAGGAAATAATATTTTCTCTCATACAGAGAACAGGACTAAATCGTTGATATTTATTCCAAAACTCTCATGTATTTCAAATTGGAAGTGAAATAGAATTCTACCGTGACATTCATTGTGCAAAAGAGCGAAGTTAACTATCAAAAGTTATTTTAGACGTGTTGTTGGTGACTTATGTTCTCTCACTCAAAAAATCTAGTTGAACCACTGGTCATTTTGCTAAAAATCAGTTCATCATATCCTTGAATTAAATACACTGACGTACAATTTAAGTTTAAGATCTTTTTTACTACTGAATAGATCGTCAGTTCGATTATTAATTAATGTCTCTATTGAACAACAACAAGGTTTTCAAGAGACTTAGAATTTTACATGAAGTGTGTATGCTAACGAGCCCCTAGTAATGATAACGCTGGAGATACCTGGTATCATCATTTCACTGAATAACAGTAACATTTTAATGGTCAAAAATTATACTTCAAAAGTGGCACTACTATCAGATGCTCTGTCAGCATCTGTCGAAACAACTTGCTAGTCTTTCACCTTGAATTTTAAGTGTACCATAATTGTTCATGGTTTTAGTGCAGAAACTACTCTCCACGTAGTAAATGGTGATCTAAATCCGATACAATCTGTGAACATAATACATTTTGCTGATACGAATATCGTCAGTTGTATGTTGGTGACCAGGAAAAATTCATAGCGAGCGAATCACATGAAAAACACGTTTAGCATAAAAGTAATATTAAAGACGTCGGATAACTAACTAGTAAAGCAATTTGATTTTCCATAGAAATAAATTTCTAGGAGCACCCATTAGAATTACTAGGAGTGGCGTTCTTTATACACTCCCAGATTCACCAACGCTCTCTCTACCTCATACATACATGAATACTCCAGTCAACACGTACAACCTAATGAAATATGAATATGTGTTGTATATATGGCACTGTTAAATAACCTGAAGCATTTGTGCAAAATTAATAATAAACTAGAATTCTCTTTTTACCACATACCCATCCATATCTAAAAATCATTCCGCTTTTCTATACAATGTTCGTTAGATTCTAGTTTTCACTCCATTCCTATTATATTCTTAGCAAGTTTTGGATGGTTGGCAGTATGAATCATCAACTTTATATTAAGGTGAACAGGAATATGAGCTTGTTTCTAATCTCTTAGGCTAAGAGAAGGATTAAACTTAATCCTAATCTGGAGCAAAAGCCGAATCTCATTTGGTGATAGAACAGCATAGGTTGATGTATGGTATATAGTTAAGTATTCTCCTATCAATTTTAGCCAACTATCACATATTTTGTTTTTTCTTTCAACAATGTGACGCCAACTAAACCTTCCACAGTTCTATTAAATAACCCGTTAGTAAGTGATACGGCATTTTAAAAAGACATTATTTGTATGTGTAAAAGAAAAATGGTTTCAATATATATTCTCTTCAAAATTTTGGCTTGATGAGTAAGGTGTTACCTAAGTGTCTCATTGTGATTACTTATCTAAATTATAGCCTAAAATATTTAAGCCTAAAGAAATACTTTTGCACACTATTACTTGTTATCGTAAAATTAAAGGACAAATAGGCGTAGCAGAATTCAATAAAAGTTGTTTATTACTTATCTTCACTAATTTAAAAAAAATAAATGGTCTATTTGGAGGACATCATTGCAATTTTCAGTTATACTACGTGAGAATTCTCGGCGAGACTATGTCTACCGTTAATAAAGTTATATATAATACATTGATAGTAACGACTAAAATTCCAATAATTCTCAGTTGTCTTATGTGTTTAAATTAGATTTATTTGCTGTATTCACTTGCATTTTGAAACTATAGTTTATCAATTCGTATTTATAAGTATTTATGTTTGTAAAGCCTCTATACTAGTTTTCCAGATAAAATAAGTTCATATTGCCAACCGCTAAATATTTCGAAGAAATTTCACATGATTATATGCTCTTTTTTCTTTCTCTATTCAAATATAGGCTGTAGGATAATTACAGCAACAGCCTTAAATGCCAAGTTTAAATTGCAGAGATAATGCTGATCATTGATTAAAAGTAAAAGATGAAGGAAATTATGGCTAATTTTTTAATATTCCTGATTAAAACTTAAGCATATAGATGACGTCAAGACCCACAGTGGATAGTAAAACATAACTGCAGGCGTTTGGCACTGGAAGAATGATAATTTTACCCTCAGTTCTCGAATCTCCTGTAGAAGTGTTTGCTTATTTACGGTGAAAACTCCGGTATTATTACATCCCAAAACAGCTATGTTTAAGGAATTAATAATCGTCAAATTTTCCTTTGAGAGAAAATAGTTTCCACCTATCCTACCACTCATTGAAATTTGTGATAAATCTCCACCACATCTAAATATAAATCAATACATTTAAAATTAGGCTAAAACTATCTAAGTAAGTATAAATTTAAACGACATATTAGTTTATAAAAATTAATGGTACAATTGTTAATTGATATTTTAGTTTCTCTAATAAGCTAGAAATTTTATAATATATATAGTATTAATCTATTTACCAAGTTGTGAGACTAATGTGTGGTGCGCTAGTTGAAAATCTACATTTAAATTGGTGACGTGTTGCGATAAAGATTTTAACAAGATGTCACTGGGGAAAAGTCAAACTACTAATTTCTATATTACTCTTAGATCACCTTCTTAATTTAAATATTTTTATTAATCTAACAAAGCGCACGAATGCAATTTCTCTCACAGTCACTGTTTTTTGAATATTGGCTATGATGTATTAGTTTTCGTGACAAATAAAAACTTTCTTACTAAGTCCATAAACAAAACTAATTTATGGGATGATTAAGAAACCTTCACTTAACATTCTGATTTTACTAATTGTACGGATTCTTACTGTAGCACTTCACTTTTACATTATAACTAGACTCGTTTAAGAGACGAAAAGTATTTGTATAGCGGAATTTGATTTTTATTTCAATGTGACTATTTAAATTATGCTAAAAGTGTTAATCTCGAAATAGAATTTGATATTTTATCAATTTCCAAAAAATATACCTGTAACTAATGTACGAGTAATACATCAACTTTGCTTCTGAGGTAACATGATATTTATCTGGGGGTATGGTCATGGTTAAGATATTTTAAAGAAAAGGTGAATTGATAATTATTAAAAGGTCGCATGAGACAGTGGATTGTAAGATACGTATTTATTTGTATTTGCCATCAGTAAACTTCTTTACTATTAATATAATCCTTTTCATGAGATTAGTGGCTGTGTTTCAACCAGAGATATGCTGTCAGTTCATAAAATGGTTTTTTTTAATTTTGAGAATTGGTACTTATGCTCCCATATAAAAACGCATTGTCAGGATTGCTGTGTAGTCTATTAAAACTTCGACTGAGTAAAATTTGTAATTTTATATATTTAGGCTTAAATAAATGTTGGCATAAGATAATGATAATTAATTAGAAATGATTATTGTTTCTCTCTGGAAAATAATTGTCATTATGGCTCCAGACAGTGCACAAAAATAATCCCTACTACTTCAACCAAGAATACCACACCAAATACGTCATTAACCTAGTCGTTCCGTCAGCATCTTAATTCTATTCTATTGTGTACAACGACCATACTGTAGTTATCTTGTGGTTTTCTTCTATCTTAGCTAAACACATTGAGAAATTGCTAAATTTATTAACGAAAGTCCAACGAAATTCTGTAAGTGACCGTCATTTTGTTTATTATACTAAATTGCATCAGTGACGAGTCACACATTAATAATTTATTAATAACTTTAGATACTTTCACGTTCAAATGGCTTCTTCTGTGATTTTGATGCTTCTTTTGTCATCATTCATTACTATCGGCCGTACGGAAACCAAAAACTTATTTCGGGTTCGTTTTGCTCATCATAATTTGACATAGCAAAAGTATTATGCAACACTGTCTAAACTACAATTCAAATTAATATCGAATTTGATAATGTTTAGGAATATTTTTCTCGAGGGATGTATTCTTGCACCGCTGATTACTTAAAAACTCTTCAGGAATTAAACAGCTTCATTAGGGTGGGATAAAATCACAATTCTTCGATTTACGTAATTTTATTTATAGCTTACAATTTGTGCTATTGTCTGAGTTGATTGATGAAATTTTAATGTAATCTTAACGTGATCTTCTACTGATCGCCTCATGACGAGGTTTCGCAAATAAGGAAGAGTAAAGTTGTCTTAAAGAGCATTTTGATGCGCCTACGAAACAGATCTATGATATTTTAGCAAATATGAAGTGATGTGTTCCTACGTTATCATAATTGAAAACTAATCAATAATTTTAAGAAGTTTTAATTCCTATATTCATCTTTAGTTTATCATCTATCAGCGGATTGGCAAAGAAAGATTTAAATGTAAAGTGCTTTGCCATTTTTGAATACCCAATGAATTATATAAATTGTTTGGCAAGCGGAGATATTAAAATGCTTAAACATCCCACATTATCCCTGGGAAAAGAGCAGGCATTATTACAATTAGATACATCTAATTTTTGTTATCTTAATTGCAAGACAATATTTTACATGCCCGGTCTAAAAAATTCATTTACTAGATGGTATTATAGTGTGGTCGCAAATTTGTTTGTTATTTATGGATCTGAAGAAACTTTAATTTGAGACAGTCTTTTATTATAAACTCAATTTCTAGCTAGTTTTCACAATTATTAAATACAAAAAATAATAAGTACATTATTTTATGTTTAAAAAAATATTTATTTAGAGGGCAAGTGAGCAGTACAGTACATGCCAAAAGACTATGGATGCAACAGACAAAAATTATCCAAAAACCCAGTTTGCTCCATTTGATGAGCTTCTGGATTCGTATAAGAAAGAGGAAGATGAAGAGAAAGTGGAAGGCGAAGCAGTAGCTCGCACGTCTCGGTCCACAGTGTCCAAACGATAGAGGAAATATCATAATAAGGTATAGTGGTCAGAATAGGCCATTTCATCGTGAACAGCCATTTACTCATTTACAAAATAACTAGCCATCCATGTAACTTATCAGTAGGGAACACTTTATTTTTCTCGAAATTGGTAATATCTTAATGGTGAAACACGAAATGGGGTAGAGCTATAGAAAAACCATTTGATGATTACTAATGTACTATCTAAATTTTCAATATGTAACCAATTGACATCGAGATCACATTGGAACTAATCGCAAGCGGTCATCTTCTGTTATTTTGAGCTGAGAACTCTGTTATATTCTCTTTCATCTCAGTCCTCAACTAATTAGAGATAGTCAATCAGCTGATCGGCAGATAGTTCCACATGCACTGTTTATTGTTTCTTTTTCGTTTCAAACTTTTCCATTAGCTGTCATATTCTATTTTCCATCTAATATATTATATCTGAAGCCTCGCCAATTTGTATTTGTGAAATTGTCATGAATAAATGATAATTAGCTTTCATAAGTTCAACTAATACTTAACAAAAATATTATCAAACAAAAAAGTGGGAAGAGTATGATAGCTCTATTCCTTTTCATTGATATTTTAAAAAATTGAGCTTGATTTTCACACATCACTAAATAAGTTATTAAATTAGTTAACGTGAGGTATATAGTGCAAGCTATCTGGCCTAGAGAATAACTTATGCAATATCATCAAAATATCTATTTTGATTCAGCGGGAAAACGAGATATTTACAAGAGACCAAAATACTTTAAAAATTCACATTATATTAAAATGCTATTAGAAATATGTAAGTACTATGAGTTGCTATTTATTACTCGTTTTAAACAAAATTAGAACTAGACCAATAACAACTGAACAAATTAAATACTTAGAACCCGGAGTATTAATTCAATTGGTTTCAATCTCAAGATGAATTACTGAATACCCACTTTCTGCATCGTCTGCTGGATGACGACGTCGATAACACTGTCAATGACCACTTGGATTTGTTGGGTATCCGTCGCACATGTTTCATGTGTATATACAGTTCGTTTTACATTCTTGTTCACCTGCTTGAATTTTCGAGTGATATAGTTGAGAGCAGGCCGGTATTCTTGTTTTCCTGCAGAACAATTTATTTAAAAACTATTAATTCCCTAACACAAGTTCAGTTGGAAAAAATAAATATAATAATAGTAATGTGGAAAAGCGACTTCACTGAAGTATCTAATACCTTTGTAGTTTTTAAGAGCGCACGTAATGTTGATGTTTTGGATCTTCTCAGCAAAAAGGTCAATTTTATTGAGAAACAATATCATGGCAGTGTTTGTAAACCACTCATTATTGCATATCTGATCGAACAACTCAATTGAGTCCCTCATCCGATTCTGAAATATTTATGGACTTCTTATAACATATCCATTATATTTCTTCTAAACATAAACTATACTATGGCTTCTTATTGTTTTCCTTATTTCGTGAGATATATTGTATTGAGAATAATATGAGTAATTTGATGCATGTTTGACAGGTACTATACTTGCCACGATTTTCTCACTATAATCCTATGATTAATAGTTACATTTTAATTGGTAAAGTAGTAAATGGTTAATTCACACACCGTTTTATTATCTTCACTAAGAACCTGGTTGTAGTCAGAGAGAGAGGTAATGAATAAGACAGCATGAACATCATCGAAAATGTGTATCCATTTTCTGCGCTGTGCTTTCTGGCCACCCACATCGAAAACTCTGATATAATTAATATTATAGGAAAGAACGCTTACGAATGCTGATGAAATCAAACAATATATTAGGTGTATGCAAGAGTTTCACTTCTTTTTCCAAACTTCCAGTTTATTCCAATCATATATGAAACACAATTCAATCGCCGAAATATTTTCCCTCGCTTTCTATGACCTTCTGCCATTTCTCGGGTAAATTTTGGGTTCTACTATTTTCGGAGTGTTCATGCGGTACCCACTTTCCAAGCTTCAAAATCTTTCCCATCTCATGCAATCGTCTCGAAATTGTTGCTTGACCAACCCCCAACTGTTCGGCGAGTTCCTCTTGCGTCTGCGACGGATTTTCACCCAGTAATGCTTTCAAAGCACCAGTATTCGATGTTCATGGCATTCTAGAGCCTTTTCGATCACCGACATCAAAATAACCAGCACTAAAATGTTGAAAACTATCTGCAAGTGCCGTGGGAAACAACATCTTCACCAAGAATAGAGCGAATGAATTCGCATGCTTCAGCACTGCTTTTCCCTAGTTGAAACTCGTAGAGAATACAGTGGCGAATATGCAGATTCTGGTGGCTCATCGTGTTCGCTACTGTTTTGTTAGGTTTTGTTTACCAATAAATCGCAACATAGGACTTTTGAAAAACTACAAGCCTAACACTACAAATAGGTAAAAAAGCGGGAATTTATCCAAGTTTTGAATAGTTATGCCAAAGTGCTGAAAAAACAACTAAGACTCTTGGATATACCTAATATATTGTGAGGTCGCGTAGAGAGGGGTACAAGTTGCACAGAAGAGCAATCGAGTGCTATTTTTTGCTCTCCTGCCCATAACTTCGTTCAAAGTGGGAATTTTGAAAATCTAGGCACAAATTTGAAATTGGAATTAGACTGGCGATCTAATGCTAAACTTGTCAGTCTCCACCCTGAGATCTAAGTGCCTAAAATGGAGCTGCAGCTAAAATTTAAGGAAAGAGCAGGAGTCAACATTAAATTTCCGAACTGGCGTATACCAAACTTTCCAACTTTCCTTTTTCAAGCCGAATCTGTTTGCTACGATAGCAAATAAGTTTTATGAGCTGTTATTATAATTAACTGAATATTTACCACTACAACAAGTAATGGTTGATGAGAGGAGATTTAACCAAAGCAAAAAATAGCATTCGATTGCACTTGTCCTCCTCACTACGCGATCCCACTATATAGTTTCGTATAATTTAAAAAGATAACCAAAAGTGAAACACACTTAAAAGTGTAGTTTTTTATAAGAAATGTGAACTGAACAACTCCAGAAGTAGGAACTCGACTTTTGAGGATGTCCTCTATTGTAGGGATATAATCCTTTTGTCGCATTCTGTCCAGATGTTGTAAGAAACTATAATACTTAAATTTAAAATACCTGCGTAGTTTATAAGCCATTAAAATCGAGTTTAGAATATGAATTAATTTAGAGTAAAATGTAGCGCACATACTATTTCGCGCATTCTTCTATATTCATTTCACTGCTTCTGTGCATAAACTGTTGAACGGATGGATCCATCAGCACCCTGGAAAATAAATATATTTTGATTTCACGAGATTTTAATTGGTTTCATATTCGCTGAGTTCTTCAACTCTGATCAACTTAGAATTACAACAGTGATTCACTTAATCGTTATCCATTTTCGTAGGGATTGTTCCTAAGAAGTGAATGTCGCAATTGGTTTTTGAGCGTCGAAGAGAGGGAAAACTACTAACCAGTCAAATTAGTTATTTTGCGAATAGTCTTCATAGGATTCGCCTATGGACATGTCGCTGAAATAATGAAGCCAAAGAATGCTACGGCAGTAGCTTTTCTACACTGAGAGAGTGAGATTATATAAACAGAATAGGGGACTGAATATTATGAGTGAGAAAATTTTTTAGTGATAAACTCTTAATTAATTCAAAGTACAATCCATAGCTCAATATTGTTGACATTCTAAAAGATCTTTAGGTACTACAGTACAAAAATTAAAGGCAATTCATATGAAAGCTCTATATATGCACTATATTTGTAAGGCACTAAATTAATAGAAGTAACAAAAATTTAATGTCGACTGTCAATAAAACCATTCATGAATTTTGTCCATGACTTTAATTCTCCCTCTAATAGGTGGAAGTCGAAGTTTAATAGAATTATATCAAAATACAAAGGAATACTTTTAGTGGAGATTTCATGATCATGAACTTATGATTTTGATAACTCCTTGAAAAGTTAAATCGAACGCTTCATAGCGTCATGAATAGCGTATCTGAAGATAGTGCTGCAAGATAATTAATATGAAAAGTATTCAACCACATTGAGTCACTTTCCGTCATAATCCTCAGAAATGTTCTTACTCTAACTAAGGAATTTAACTACTTTTCCTAAGTCTTACAGCAGCTGAGCAATAAAAACTTGAAGCTTAGCCTACTCCCGAGTTTCGAAATATCTCATTTTAGGATAAAGCATTTAGCAAAAATAACTTAGGTCAAAGGCACTTATAATTCAAATTAATAATAAACTTTATAGGATGGCTATATAATTTTTATGCTAGATAAGATGAACTAATGGTTTTTACAGTGATAATCCAAGTGAAAAATTTTCTAAAAGTAATTGCATCTAAATCTCATAACTTATTTGATTTAGTATTTCCCGAGTTTTTTAGTTTTATGAAATATAGGCTTATATAAGTAATATACATTAATTAACTTGTGGTAACTTTCAAAAAAATATTGTTGAAAAATAGAGATATCAACAATGTTGTTTACGAAAGTCAAAAGATGGTTGAGGCAAAGCAAAATTTCGGTTTCAAGGAAAGTCATGAGCATTTTGTGGTATTTGAAATTAGGAAATAAGTATTACTAGAGTCTTATAGACTACACTTATCTGAACTAAAAACGAGAGCTATAATAGGCATCAATATTTATCAAAAACATTTTCCTTTTAGATTGAGAAATCAGATATATTTAGTTTACATCATATCAAAGCTTACATCTTACATTTTAATTGATTTTTATTACAATAAATTGCTAATGAAATTCATGAAGATGGTAAACGAAATGCAGTTTCTTCTTTATAAACTTGTTCCAAATAAGGCTTAGGTAATTCAATAAAGACAAAATGCTACTTAATTTTGCTAACGCTTTTAAATTAAAAAATTTGAGGTTCAACTGATTTGCTTTTTATCTAACAATGGATATTACCAGATATACCTGCCAATGGCATCAGCTACATCACTCGTCAGTTCAGCAGCATCACTATTTTTCACTTCTTCGTAATATTTTTCAACTTGGTCCGCGTAGTCCTACATATATTAAGAATTGTATTCTCCATTGAAATATCGAGCAGTTTATTATATTTAATTTCCTCGAGCACTGACCTCAGAATCCGGTATCTGATAGTTTATGGAAAGTTGCCTCAACCCGTGGATAATGCTAACCATACCCGCAATGAGATTCAAATAAATAATATACTTCCTCTGTCTTTTCTCCTCGTCAGTAAAGCCTTGGTCATGTATGATTCTGAAATTAGTGCATTGCAGAATTATTATTATTACATGACCTGTGCAACATATTGTGTGTCCGCACTCATGGAAAACCATAGATCTCACCTAATTTGCTTCAATGTTGTGCTTTTCCCAGAATCACCTGGACCTATAAAGGTAGTAAATTAGTAATTCTATTCGATTTATAAATGCTGCTGATGAATGGCGAGTAAAGAGTTGTTAAAGGCATTAAATATCCCGAGTTATGATGTTTTAAATCGTCTCACCGCAACTTACATGGCATTTACCGGAACTTTATGTGATAAACAATTTCTAAATAACTTCTAATATTTTTGATAGTAAATATAAATTATTGAGTCCAAAGAATTTCTATAACACGGAAAAATGTAGTATTTATGAATTTAGTCCATTTTCTAAAAACACCTGTTTTCAAATCGCAATTTTCTATATTACGTTTACAAACTAGCCTAAAAGAAGTAGCTTTAAGACTTTCTTCTTTTTTTCAGCAGTAATTTCCTTTTCAATGTGTTGATTAACAATCTCCTGCTGAAGGTGAATTTTTTTTTCATCAACTGAAGTAGTAGCCCCAAGTACACTGCATCCAGAGCCCATTATAGAAGATCCATTCGGATAACACTGGAAAGTAACTAATGAAATAAATCTATTTACATAAATTATTTTTTTGAATTCAACACATTTATGGTTTTATTACTTCTACCTATTATCGAGATAAATACTTTTCCTCTTCCTTAGTGAAAATCAAGAATAATAACAACACCAGGAAATGTTAGGGCATTATTTTGACCACGCATTAGAAGGCAAATAGTTTTTTGATTGATTCTAAGCACAAAAATTAGTATTTCTGACACAATTTTTATAGTAGGGTGATGAGGAAAGGAAATGCTAAAAAGAAGGACTAAAAATTGGTTGATTCGTAAATGCATTGTCTATGCGTGATGAAGAAATTAGAGCCTTATTCCAGTTTCCTCAAAGTATTCACTTGGGTTAAGGGTAGGACAACGGACTTCCTTGTGGCCACAGCACAGTATTAGCTAATTTATGTGACACTACTAGTAGTTCTTACATCAGCCTAATATTGTTCATTGCGTATTGTCAGGAATGACTACATAAGTGAATTTATTCAAAATTAAATAGTATTGCTGTTTGAACTGACGAGTATAATTATGATGTCTAGTCATAACAATTAAATTGGTTCATATTCAAAATGATAAACAAATGTTTAGGTCATATTCTATTGGACGAAAACTTTTAGTGCTAAAAATATTTACCGTCTATATCAGAATATGCCGAATACTTTTCTTACTAATTTCAAGATTGCTGTTTATTAATTATTAATGTTAACTCTTAAATGATATAGGCTAAAAATGATTTACAAAACTACTTATTAAATAATGACAACATTCAGAAGTTTTGTAAGCACAATGACTCATCCACATGTGGAATAATTACAATACCTAGAATCAAACGATAAACAACCCCCTGACTACCATAGCTAATTTCAAACACTTCGGAATAAAAATGATTTTACTCAAATTCTGCTTAATGTAAAGATCTCTTCTATGTATCACGATTCCTAGTAAATAGCAGTAGAAGAGTGGTATGCTTTGCGTGTTTCGCGTCGTTGCACTGTCTATTGATCTAGAAAACACAGTTCGTCTAATACTCACCTTCATCTAAAATCTCAGGCTCAATATCATGCAATTGCTTTCCTCTTCTCTCTAGTTGTATAAGCAGGTTTTTAAAACCGCTAGATGCAAATTGTTGAAATTTACCTCTCATTCGAAAAAATGTAGGGTTTTGGAAGGAGCACAACTCTACCCATGCTAACAGACTTTTATAAATAGCAAACATAAATAAGGGTAATATTGCGATATTTCAAATAGAAAATGTTCTAGTAGTTAACTTAAATAAATTAAGTATATCAATATTCGGTCGAGCTTCCATCTCATTATTGTCACTTTAAATTTTCTACCTGCACTCATGCTGCGACGAATCACCTCAATTCTGTACAAGAATATTCAATTTATAATTCCACTAAGATACATAATAGGTTATACCATTTGATGTTTGAGACCTTTGAAGACAAAAAAGGAGAAATTATTGATAGAAATATTATGGAAAAGTTAGGAACGAAGTTCTTAGAATAGTTTAAACGGCTTGTACTTCATGCAAACCATCTTCACATTCTAGATGCTGATATTTATAAGCCTCAAAATATTAGAAATATATTAGTGGAGAAAATCGTGGAGTTAGATTGCACAGATTTTTGAAATTGTGTTGAAAACATAGCTGACTAAGTTGAGTTTCCGTATAGGATTTGCTAGGCTCACCCAACACGAGCCAGTGTGCTGGCTTTCTTTATAACGAGAAAGAGTTCTCAAACATCGACCATAGCAATTTATTATAGGACTAATAATTATTAGTACATTTTTTTACTATGAATATAGGCAGTTTTACTATTGAGCGCATTTACCAGTGCTCGCTTTGATAAATAAATCTTCTATGTGGATGATTTTTATGTTATAATAAGTTTTGTGGCTCATCGTAATTCTAAATGGATGGTCACAAATACAGAGATACAAATTATTGTTGTATTAATACAAAACAGCTTTAAATAAGATAAAAGTTCGTGAAAATAAATTCACACCAGTGAAATTTAGTAAATAATTTAACAGATAATGTAGATATATTAGTACAAATAAGCGTTAATCCATTATTAACTAAATAATTGAAAATTGCCAGATTATGAGCGTCGACGTAAATCATATGCCAGTACATTAATTAAGAGTTAAAAGAAGTAGGAAAGAAAAAAACGAAGGGCGGAGCAAATTTATTCAGGTTTTTACAATTATTGATTCCAGCTAAACTCACCAAGTGGCTCTGATAAACAAGTTTTATAATAAGCTGACAAAAGTCTGCAATTTACAATTGACGAGATGTTCAAGAAACAAATTAATAACCTTGACGCTACATCTTTTCATATGAACACCTATTGTGCACAATTCTTGAGCATGGGGTTTGTTATTCACCTTTTCAACTTATGCAAAAGCCAGAAAAATACAGACGTTTAAAACACGCTTTAATCAGGGGCAACAATATCCATCTCTCCAATCAATTTAGTGAGTAGAAAATTACGAAACCAATGACTCATCCTAAAAAAGATCATAGAGTAGTGGCATTAAACATAATGAATGCAAACGAAAGAATAGATAACGTCGTAGGAAACTGATATCAGAAGTGCACGCAATTTACTCACAAGTCGCAAATTCGTTTTACTATTATACTTCTTTCAACGTACATCTACGTAATTGAGTCTGTCTAGCAATAACAGAAACGAAAAGTTTACATCCATTTATACCGTTATTTATGTATCACTAGAGATAATGACACGATAGCGTTTATGATACGAAGTCCTCAATGCTTTCGCCAGTTCAATAAAGACAAAAATAGTTGTGGGCATACTTGGGAGCTGAAGGCAATCATGACATTAGAGTAATGAACATTAAATGGAAATGTTTTGTGACAATTTCATGTCGTACGTAGATTTTATTGCTTCCGTTTGTAATTAATGCTTTCAAGGCTTAAATCCACTCATTAACTGGCAAAACTAGCTAATTACCAATATAGTCTGTTACTAATTTAGACACGATGAGACATAAAATAACCCCATCCGAATAAATAGACAAGTACACGGAAATTACGATGTGGCAGAGAAAAACATTTAAAATAACTAAAACGTTGTTAGTACTTACAGTATAATGATTTCTGTTAGATATGGTTATGCGTTAAATAGAAGGATAGCTTAGTATTCAATTAGAACTTGTAGAAGACAATAAAGTTTAGTTGTTTATAAAATTGGGCATCATTGAAATTTGGAAATTATCAGTAGAAGAGTAAATGTGCAGTACAGAGCACTTGTTTAAGAGGGCGTAGGTGCGGTTAATACTGTAAGAAGTGTTAACAACGACTGAGTGACGATCAATGCTTTGCTTCAGAATTAGGGAATATATTTTGAAATAATAGGCAAATGTATTTGTGTGGAGTGGTGAGACATTTGCCTGGCGACGGCCACATTGTCGCTGAATAAAAGCTGACAAGTCTAATGAGGACGCAGTTCTGTTTTCTTCACGTCCAATAATACGATTTTCTACTTTAATCCGTTCACACAGAATAAGCACACCTACTTCACAGCTTCATAGTTTACAAACGTCAATAAAATAAAATTTCAAGTTGTGATTGCGCTTATTTCTAATCGATGTCTACTATTTGCCATCGAGAATCTACGCACTGATTCTACCAGCTTGTTGCGAAACATGGTGCACTGAGATGAATGCAAATTTAGTAGTGCTTTGCGCACTCAATCTGTTTATTGCTTCTGAGAATTGCATACATAAATATATATTTCGGTGCAAGCATCGTCATAGAAAAATTAAAAATCAAAACATCAAAATATTCTATTTAAATACTGAGTTTATTTAGGCCATATTCTCTATAAACATCTATTAACTATATAATAAACTTGACGTAAGCACAGTAAATATCAATTGTTAAACAGTTGGCAATACCGGACTCTTTTTGTCTTTTTTGAATAGAGGATATTTGTTCATGCGGTGATCCAAATATCCATATAAAAGCACGACGTTAGATCGTTGTCATCGCTTAAAATGCTTGCCTTTATATTTGCTTATGTTTTTCTCTTCACTACAGCCTGGACTCAGTGTCCTCCAGATACTACCCCAGTGGGACGTATGTTTAATTTGATGTCGTTAATTTAAATATTATTTAGAGTAGTTTGAATAAAATATCTCGCCTTTTCATTTGCAATAGATTTGATTTGATAGTTGGATGAATTTACTCCTTTCTTTAGACTTAGAGATTTTGAAATAATTTTCAGCCTGTATCGATCCTACTTCACCAAATTGTTCACCAGATGGAAACATGTGCGCACCCACTAATTCTAATACAAGTACCAACACATCGAATCCCAATGGTTCCAACTATACGATTTTTTTCATTTTATTTCTTTATATTCAATTTTAAATAATTAATCGTTCAGTGACAAATACAACAAGTGGCAATACTACCACCACAACGATCCCCAATGGCTAGTTGTCTCATATATATTTTATTATATATGCACAATGTCTTAATTACTACAAGAATGGAAAGATTGAATGATAACATATTCTTACATTTCATCTTGATTATTTTAGTCTGTGAAGACCTCGTGAATCCATCTACTGGAATATCTGATTGCACCGCACTCTCTCATCTTTGTTCTGACTCCATATATTTTGATGTAATGACGAAACAATGTCCTAAAACATGCAAAAGATGTGGCACATCTCCCACCCAAAGTTAGTATTAATCTTCCAAAAAACTTCCCTATAAATATTCCAATAATCAATGAATGCGGAAGACCACTTTTGGTAAGATGTACATTTTAGTTCCACCTTCAAACTGCACTGATCTAGTCAATCCCAAGACGGGAAAGTCAGATTGTCCTCGTCAACGCCATCTATGTAATGACTCTAATTACAGAGAGATGATGAAGGTTTATCATAATCGTATTAAGTAGCTGTTATATGAAAAAACTGTTTTAACATTATTTTAGGTACAATGTGCTTTAACATGTGGATTTTGTTCTGGAAGTGGTTCAACAACCAAAGCACCACAGAGTAAAGATTTAGCTTTGCTTTTATTAATATGCTTTCTTATCTTATTTTTGACCTAAATTTTACTGGACTTTATATTTAGTATGTGAAGACCGGAAAAATCCAAATATCGGCATATCCGATTGTTCAAGAAATGTGGACCTTTGCCGAAGAAAGGAATACGTGGGGTTCATGAAAACTGAATGTCCTAAGACTTGTGGATATTGCTAGAATTGTATTCTAGTGTTCTATTATGCGCTTTACTATATTACAAATATGGATCTGGTTGCACCAGTTTCACTTTTTGTCGTATTTGTTTCTGGGATAACTAGCGTATAACGCTTGGAAAAATATTGTATGAATAAATATTTCTGAGTAAGAGTGGAACGTTTGAACAGACCTTACTCAGTACCAGTCGTTATACTTTCACATAACATGCGCGAAAACTCCTCAACCTCATAAATTCAGTCTGGAACATGCTCTCAGATAGGTGCCTTGTAATTTTACAGTAACTAGTTGACTGGTTGAATGGGCCCACCTATTGTTCGAATACTAATTTTCATCATTATAACATTCAACAGATGTCATGTCACGGAAGAATTAGAAACAAGAGCTGTAGGTGCAGGCTGGACCCTAGAGACAAAGACTGACAGAATATTCAATTCTCCTAGTACCCAATTAGTCCTCGCACTTAATCCCTATCCATCTTTTTACGACATACGATCCATCTGACAAAGTAAAGTGCAATAATAAAGTCATTAAAAAACAAGATATAACACTCTTTCAAACTGCTAAAATAAGACTCTTAGATTGCAATTCTTTGAGAAAATAACAAAGCCAACAACTTATTATTATTATCCTTTGGCTAACAGTTTTGGAGGCAATTAAATCAAGTTATAGTTTTAAAACTCTTATATTTTTAAAAAGAATTTTCATTAAGATCCGTTCTTATATTAGAAATAATTAACAAAACTGAATATGATGTGTTGTAGATACATATTCAATAATTTTTTGATTTACCACAATGGTTGACTGCTGCTGGTGTGATACGCGATTTTGGAATTCGCTAAATTTTAAACATTTATCTAGAGAAAAATCAGTTAAATGGAGACTACAAACCATATAATATGAGTTTCATATATTTACTTTAATTAACGTACATCTCTATTCTCCCGATGTTTATTCAACATTGTTTGATGTATTTAACTTCTGTTGGTGGGCCCTCCGACGTAATTTGTCAACGAAACGCTGAGGTGGAATACGGGGCTCAAAGAAATGCCGTTTTCTTAAAATACGTAGCTGTAAGAGTATATGTAAAGGTTGAAGATTAAGGAAAAATTTAAAAGAAAAAGCTGAAATTGAATACTAGGACTGACTTACGTAAATCTGGTAACTCCAACAAAAATTAATGTTATTTCGAAAACAACGACTACCCAAAAGAAATACATTAGTACGAACTTCGTGCGCATTTCTGAATCTTTCACTCATTGCTTTGATTTCTTGTAAAATATCACATTTTTTAAATTATGTTGAATTTTTTCCACTCACTTTCTTCACAGTGGATTCCACGATATCCATAATTGCATAAGCATTCATACTGAAAAAAAAACAAGCTACGTCATGCTGCTTACGTGATTGAACTTTACTTACATTTTCAATAGGAGTTCCTTTTTTGTTTATCCTACATTTTCCATTATTTCCACACTGCGTTCCGCATGGCGAAAGTGCTGTAGGAGAAAGCATGCCAATTATAAAATATTATGTGTACATATTTAATATTTAACTAATCAATGTGAATTTGAGAGAAACCATGAGACTAGAAGTCTTGTAGTACTGTTTTTGAAAGTATATTACAATACCATGTTCAATTGTAGTGCTTTGATTGCACATAGGCAAAGTGTCTGTAGCTCCCAGTATCACGACGATAGTATTGTTCATTATGTAGGAGCTGCAAGATTAATCTGCATCATATCACTAGGTTTAAGTGCTCAAAATCCTATTTTCTAAGAACTCGACAACTATAAAAGTCAGTAAGAGTGAACAAAAGTTGTTACATGACACACTAATATATCAACAATAAGCTATGGGTATTCGAATTGTAAAGCATCTATTAATTTTTCTACCATCGTAAAAATAGACTTTCTTAGGATAGATTTATCTCACCTCGCCATTACCTGTTCTTCTATATCTGCGTTAGTCTCGTTTATATCCAAACTACAATTACCACTCACAAGAATATGCGCCCAGCCTCTCACTTTGTAATTGGGTTTTCTATACACATTTTAAAAGACATTTTAAGCGTGAAATTTACAAATATATGGGTAAGCAATAACTAATTTTGAAAATATTAATATAAATTAAAGACAAAGACTTACATATGAAGCATAGATGTTTCAATAATGTCCGTCACATCAGAAGCCGTATATAAATTGGCCGAAATGGAATTTAGTTGTGTTATAAACTTTTATTGATTATAACCTTTCGAACTTTTGAAAACAAAAATTTATATTCTTTAAATTTAGCTATTATCTTCGACTAATATAGCATTATTATACCTTATATAGAGAAAGAGAAACAGCCCAACCATGCCTCGTGTTAAGATATAATGAATTGCTAATCATTCAATAGTCCATTTACAAAGAAATAGTATTTCCCATCTCATTTGATTAAGGATTTAGTAAAACGGAGGCCGTTCTTATGTTGTTACACGTCAACGAGCAGTGTGATGACCTAGTGTCGGATATGCCCAGAGATAGGGAAGACTTGATAAGGAGCGATAAAGCTACCTATGAGGTGAATGAAATAGAACAAAAAAACGAGCTGAGAAGAAGTGAATTAGTTAGTTCCTAAAGAACTGATTAAAATAACTTTATAAATTAATAGTGTTATCCTATAAAATATATAGAGTCGATATTTTCAGGAAAAAGCACTAATTTAAAGTCTTCTTTTATTTAATCCAATAAATATACCTATACAGACAAATGATTTTCAATATTTATCTGTTAAAATGCAAAGAAACAAACCTTCTACTGAAAATATAAAAGATACTAGGAAGTGATCATATGCTAATATACTTCAACCCTATCTGATAATAATGTCTTCTTAACAGATTTGGGAGCAAATTGGAAAGGGATCCTTTGGAGCAGTGTACCATGTGGTCCGAACAGAAGATAGTAAAGAATTGGCAATGAAGTGCGAGTCATTTAAGGTTAAGAAACAGGTAAATGAGCAGGGTTATATTGATATCCAAATATAAACCAGACTGTAATAGATATTTAACTCGTTAGTTACAATGCCATGAACTCAAGTGAGTAAAATTATGTGGCCACGCGCTTTCTATTAAATAAGTAGAAGTTAGACAACCTCTAATTGTATGTAGAAATATTTAATACTTATATCCAATTCATTTAGTCGTATCTAACTATCTTTTGTTTTTAATAATCTAATTATTTTCTTCTAAATCCCTTATGATTCCTTATAAAGTTTGTCTATATTTAGTGTCAGTTTAGATCTTAAAACACGAAGCAAGGGCCCTTATGGTGATTGCCATGCTCAATTCACCACATTTTATCTCATTTGAAGATCGTGGGAAAATTTCTGGAAGATTCCTATTCATTATATTCAGATTGGCATGTTTGAAATGTTTTAAGCAACAGATGTGGTTGTAATTACTTGGAGTTATTTCTTAAGATTTTGAAATTGTTAAGGTTGGTAAGAACCTTTGGGATCTCCGAATGGAGATGCCAGAAAAAAAATTCACTATGGGAACTAGTTTGAAAGCTGCTGAGCAAACCCTGGCTGGAATACGGGATCTACATAGAGTACAGATAATAATTTAAAGTATATTTCGTAGCAATTAAGTAGATTCTATTCGTCACTGTTTAATGTTGAGGTAAAAAACTATACGTACAAATAAGTGTTCTTATAAGTTGCAGTGTGGGTATATTCACCGTGATATAAAACCACCGAACTTTGCGATTGGTAGGGAAGAGGATGGAACCTCGCATACTATTTTTATTCTAGACTTCGGTTTGTGTCGTCGGTATCGGTGAGTGTACAGATTTGTCAGTTGTTTATTAATGACAAAACCACTAAGATGTTTGTAGTACCGCAGAAAAAGATATCCGCCTGCCGCGACAAAAGGCAGCATTTCGAGGAACCACACGATACGCTAGTATTAGTACACTCAATATGGTGAAAAAGTATTAATAAAACAATATTTATTTTAATATGTTCCATGTGAAAACCGTATTTCTGAAGTCACGAAATTTCTCGGTATGTTAAAAATCTAGTTGAGAATAAAAGAAACAGTAAAACAAAACAGTGGTTTCAAATTTATCTGAGGTATACATCTTTCTATTTCTAGAAGGACCAATCCCGAAAAGACGACATTGAGTCCTGGTGGTACATGGTATTAGAATGGATGATCTGTCAATTGCCATGGAAACACTGCAAGGTTTTAATATTTTAAATTTGCTATTTTTTTCCTAAGTTATCTTGATTCATTAAAGGGATCAGACCGTGAGGAAGTGAAAAAGTACAAAGAGCAACTGCGAATAGAAAATAATTTGAAAATGGTAGTTGACTTGAATTTTGGGAATGAATATTGAAAGTTCTCCAATAGAAATAAAGCTGATAATGGATGCTTTGTTAAGGTTTTGGAAGGAACACCAGTGAGATATATGAAGAATATTCTACTGTATTTGGACAGTCTCAATTATGACTCGATTCCTGATTATGATTATGTCTACAATCAGCTAGATGCTTCCATACAGGTATTGATTATTTTAGGATCTCCCTGAAAATAGTGAGATCTTGATGTATTTAGTGGTATACCGTTCAAAGGTTTTAAGCAAAATATATGCGAAACATGCAAAAGCTACAATTTTGAAATGAATAAGTGACATTTCTATTACACGACTATTTATAGCTTTGCGATGAAAATGCTCAAGAACTCAACATTGTCCCTTCTTTGTAGCACATTTAAAATTAAGCAGCCGAATTATGCATATGAGTGAGAGAGATTTTAAAGAAAACTAAAAGTGCTTATTAACTAGATTAGCACTTTCCAGGCATACTGTTTAAAATATAATGATCCACCTGACTGGGATCTAATGGTGGAATACAAAGGGCCTCGTTACGAAAAAGGACTCGACTATAACATGCAAATCAAAAATGACCTCTAACAAGGAATTCAGGTTTGCTTATTTGAAAACTACCGGGCAACAATCTGGCAGATAAATTTCAAACTTAGCTTACTATATCAGAACTACTGTTACAACCAAAGTATGAAGAGATATAAAACATCATTCAGTGTTTATATAAAATGCATAACTAAGACTGATGTCGACGAGAATGCATAAAATACAAGAATATTAATAATTAAAACATCGCTTATTCGTTCTAAACAGTGCTACCTAAAATCTTAGATATTCCATTTTATGGAAGAAGTAACCTAGCATAATTTAGTTTCTACAAAGAGTTGCTTTTTTTCGAGCTTTTACTTATGCATTTTCTTGATTTGGTGCTTGCTTCTCATTACGAATTTGTGATAGCTGGTTGTGTTGGAAACACTTCCAATTTGACTGTCACTATTTCAGTAGTATTTGGAAAATCATCGCTGTTTACCTATTCACCTCTATGTTGTAAAAATATCGATTTTTTACTATGAAATTATGGCACATCAAAATAAAATGTGTGTCACATGTTTGTGAATCCTCCATCCACGGCTAGTGTACTTCCAGTAGTCATGGCAGATATATCTGATAGTAGAAACATCACACCGTTGATAACATCGTCAACTTCTGTAATGAATATAATATGCTAAATACCTCCAAAACGAAGATTCCATAATATTCAGTGGGATGAATATAACGTGTCCTATTTATCGCCAGGTATTTTCGCAACAAAATTATTATTTAAATTTCATATCCTTTAGCAGAATTTCGTATGAAATTTTAGAAATTAAATTCACTACTGAATTAATTGACATGTTGATGTGTTAATAGATTCCGCAGTCAGTGTTACATAGTGACCTTGGGACATCGTTTTTCGTAAACTATTTTATCGTTGTGATGTAATTATTTGTTTAGTAGGCTTAATAAATTTTTCTTAGAAAGGTTGCTTATAATTCATTGATTTAAAAAAATTAAAGCTTCTATGAAGTATATTTGTAGCCATAAAATATTAAACAAACCATCAGTCGAAAGCTTTGCTATAAATACTATGTTACATAAAGAAATTATGGGCTATGGTAAGACATTCAGAAATGCATAGTATATTTATATGACAAGCTAATTTAAATGAATTAAATTTTGTAGTCATAAGTTAATAGATAGATCTCTAATGATCATATTAATGAACTTCTTCCACAAACTAGAAAAATAAAGGTCGCAAATGTTGTGACGAGCCTATTCAATGTTTTCCGAGACTAAATATATTGTGAAATCCACTGCCCTCAAGTCAGATGAATTTTAGAAGGGCCAAATGTGAGTAGCATAGCCCCATTAACATGGAGAATTGCTACGCCCATAAAGAGCTTTCCTATCCTCAACATGATGCAGTTCCCGTCAAGCTTAAATAAGCTAGAAATAACCACGTATTGCATTTAGGACTATACTATCCTCCTCTGAAATTGAGTTTCTCGAGTTTCGTGCAATTATGATGACTATTCCAAATCTGTTCTAACTGACAACTAATCTGGAGTCTTTTCTGATACGATTAAGACATCCCTTCTTTTAATTGTTCACGCAAAACATCAGTGTAAATCACTACTATGTGTTATATTATTTACAAACTTTAGTTTCCTACAAGCAATCAAGAAATTAATCCGTTTTAACAAGTATAAATATGTGCGTACTACACACAAACCTGCAAATCTTTTGATGCACATCTGGTCAAGCATGGCTGAAGCTTTCTGAGAATCACTCCAATTCTATGGTAATTAAAATAACTGTATATATTAAAGTTGTTCATTTGTAGATATTTTTTGAAGCAAAAATTAGCTACAGACAAGAAAATCGGCTCCACCTGCCTTCCCATCTCAGTCATTACAACGGTTGGATTTACAGCATTGACCCGAATTCCATGTGCTCCCAACTCTTTCGCCATACATCTAGTGGCCATATCAAGTGCTGCTTTACTTGAACCTTAACTTATAGAGTAAAATACATTGACGGAAGATTATTTTGTTTAAAAATGTACAAATTTTCCATCCATGTGTTGTACGCACAACTGGCCATTTCCAGTTGATATTAACTTATTTAAATGCTAAAGAAGAGAATCCATGCCAATCTTGAACACTATTTTGATATCAATTTCTTTCCATCCAACATTTATCTTCCTTTATTTAGTGTAAAGTTGTTGAATAGATGAGATCCTATATAAACATGAAAATATCTAAAGCTTTTCACAGAAAGACGCACAGTAAACTGCATGACTCCATAAAGGGCGTAATGAACATTGGGAGGATACGTTGACGATCGATCCTTGAACTTTGTGCTTTATCATCTCAAGTGAGACCACTTGAGAAAGCAACAGGCATGCTTTGTAATTTAAAGCAAAAGTACTGAAATAGAATTCATCAAATTAGGGCTTATGCTACTATTCAAAAATAGTATCTAATTATCTCGACCTGATACAATAAGCCTTGGAAAAACACTATTGATTAGTTATATTTGTTAAGAATTTGTGAACTCCATATTTTTGTTCTGTATACGAATTATCTTATACTATTATCGCATAGTCTCACTTTGATATTGTACTTTCCATTATCTTGCCAAATTCCTCAAGAATTGCTATTCCAGCATTATTTACAAGGCAGTCAAATGGTTGATAGGGGGAGAGGACTTCTCGTAATTCTTCTTCACTGGAGCAAAGATCGAAAGTAATTTTTGTGATCCTAGAGCTCTGAAATTACTTATACTATAAATATCACTTTTTATAGCACTGCTTTCTCCGTTATTTTTGTACCCCAAAATCATACCTTTTTGCAAAGGTCATCTAAACCCTTTCCGACATTAGAAAGGGCATATACTTCTGCACCTGATTGTGCAAGTGCAAGTGAAAGAGCATAGCCTATACCTGTAATTTAGAAATAAAGATTCTCTCCTACTCCATTTTTATTCTTATATCTTACCTTGGCTTGCTCCAGTAACAAGAATTTTCTTTCTTGCAAAGTTGAATACAGCTGACATTTGTTGTCTTCTCCCTATCCTTATCAGTCCCTGACCCCTTTTTATATTGGCATCGTAACGGGTGATTAAAATCACATTTGTTTTTAACCCATACCTTTTCATATACAGGCGTATTAAATTAATATAAGAATATTAGGTGTTTCTATTAGATTCAGAATTAAACCAATTTATAAGTTCTTTTAATGTTTGTATGCAGATGTGAAAACATTTTCTAAAAGAAATAAAATTGGAAAGTAAAGTTATTTTACTTTCATGATTATTATACAGGAACCTTTGTCATATTTATGGAAATATTTCTGAATTAAATTGTATACCTATATATATATATATATATAACTTGTTTTATTATCTAAATACAAGATAGAAGAGCAACTGGAGTGAAGCGCATAAATAATCAAAATTTTTGAGATACTAAGCAACTTGATTAAAGATGAGTGATGGCCTGCCGTCTTTCTTTGACATTCCGCACATACTTTCATACAGTGGGAGCAGAAGAAATGCGAACTAGTCCATAGAAACAATGCAAGCAGATATTCAGAAACCCACTCTTTTTCCTTCATAATAAGTGACCTATGTTAAATTGATGTCTCTCATATTTTTACTAATAATAGAAAAATTGCACGTTTGTTTTACAGATATTATATGAATCTAAATTGCTACAAAATGCGTTCTATTATTTCATCACAAATAAAGTAGCAGCAAATTTATTGATGAATTTGTTATCAGACACATATATTATATCCACATCCTGTTGAGCAACATTTCTTCCCGGCGCACTCATTGTCACTTGAACACCAGTTGATTGGTGAAACTACCTGTTTCAAATTAGAATCAAAAAATAATTTGAATAATAAAATTATGTTATCTTGCATTTTCCAAAGCAAGTCTGGAAAACAAACATTGCACTTATATCCCATTTGTAGAGGCGTAGGACAAATTCCCTCTGGAGGATGGCAACAAGTCTGTCGCGACAGATCAACGCACAACTGCAATTCCTATGCATGATATAAAATGATAATAATGTTGTTACCAGATTTCGTAATTTGGTTACTATACTACTTACAATTGTTCTAGAAAACTTTTGCTAGTGGTAGACATAATATGAGTTTTCGATCTAAAAAAACTACTCCTTGAAACACAATTGAGGGTGTACTGGTTGTTACACAAAAAAGTAATTAGGCTGCTTAAGCGCCAATAAAGTAAAAATATTTAAGCCTACAAACAATTTATTTTCTGTGAAAACACTAGAAAATAAAATATCAATTCGTTTAAGTTAACAGATAAGCCTTCAACATACCTTCTTAGATTCGCATTTATCATAATATGTACATGTTGCCAATAGAAATTTGTAGTTGCACATCCGAACCGGAGCTGTGAAAAGATATAGATATCTAAAGTCATGAATTTATTCTTTTACTATTCTAACATTATAAAGCAGCTTTTGTAACGACAAAAAAACATTTATTTCATAATCGGTAATTAACTGTACATAACAGTTAAAGTTTTCAGTCTACAAAATTATTTCCAACCTATGGCAGTGGTAGGCTTAGGATTGCTGTCGCCAGCCAAACACCCTTGTTTTCTAATGCCAAAAGTGAGAGAGTAGTCACATAGTTTCAAGGAGGAAGCACCTTGGTAGCGAATTGATATTGTATCTAATTAACGAATTAGTCATTCATACATTTGACTTGATTTTAATCATTTATATAAGCAATTTTGTTATCTTGTTCTCTATAAATATACATTTGTGCACCACTTACAACTTATTTTGAAGATTATCACTTTTATTTGTTTTCTACAATAAATAAGTAATCAAATCATATGAATTGAATACAAATATACACCTATTGTGAATTAAGATGTGTATCAATTTTTTTTAAATATTTCCAATGCCAGTTTTAATATAGACTTAGTCAAATTCAGTGATGAACAATGAAAAGATGATGAAGATTTTATGCAAAGAATTCGCTGGAGTTCATAAATACAACTTGGCTAAAAAATAAAAATTGTTTTGTTTTATCTCACTTTTGTGATCAAATTATCACATCAACCTCAGAATTTTAGTCTTCCTTTGTTACAAATACAAGTATTTTAAAATTTTTGAAAAAGATTTTGATTTTAAAAATTACGCTTGAAATAGCATTGTGCAGGGGAAAAGAAAGTTTTCATCACATACAAATTTCACTTGCAATAAATTAAAATTAGGTTTTATACCTTTCGAGACATTATTGGTACTCGAGAAAATCTTAAAGACTTTGTTTAGAGATTATTCTTAGGACACATTTTGAGGGAACAAGGAGAGCTAATTATAACCTACGTGGAAACGCCATTGTATTGCCTGAGTAATGCGTTCTGAATGACTGCTCACTATCATTCCGCACTTTAGTGCTCAATTAGTTTAAAGAACAGGAGTTAGTTAAGCGTTACTTTGAAAATATGTATGAATACAAAACATTAATCATCTTTTAGACTGCACTAGAATTCAATTGTCCTGTTGAACTGAGTTTTTCTCGAACTAAAATCTTAAGAATACTTAAAAATCATAATAAATAGCTTGTGCATGCTCCGCAATACCTGTGCATATTCGTCATAAAATTACATACGGTTAACCGCGAAAAACCACTCCGACTAGAAAATCCGGTGGATGTCGCGGAACAAGAAAATTGGGCTGATGGCAAGACTCAATCTCTAATTCCTATGTATCATAGATATGGAAAGCATAACAAGTACATTTAATTGTTCATTTTTAATTATGTCTATGTATAGTGGAAAGTGGTTGTAAGGGATAGTTTTCTATTCTCAGCGACGAAAAAGTGGACTACATTTCATCACGTTATGTTAGTAGATTTGACATAAAATAATGTTATATTAGTATACACTTTATTACACGATTTGTTATTATGGGCCTTATAATTGTTTTGTTTTAGGTGGAAAAATGCTAGTAAAATATTTATTACTATTTGCTTAACAACATGGATGTACTTACCTTGTACGCCACTAGCAACACTTTGCTCTCTTGATAATATTCTCTGGATTTTCTCGTTGAATTGCTGTTCGATGCTCAATGTTCTACGATTATGAGTACTTAAAATCGCTGAGGATTGGTGTGAGACATTTGATGAAATTGTTCCCAGAGAGAACAATACTATCCACGTTTTCATATTTCCTCACAACTGAAACAGACATGATTTTAGTAAACAAAAATTCGAATAGTATTCATTATTGATTTAAATGAAATCTGGGACAACTTCGATACGTTTTAGCTACAGAATGTCTTCTTAGTAAATCTATAAAGCATAAGTAAAACATGCCAAAAAGGAATTAGCAATCGAATTGGAAAAGATATGAGACTAAAAGAAAACAATATTTGGACCTAGTCTAGAAGATTCCTATTTATATGTCATCATAGTGTTCTAAGCTCCGGTCAGTGCGGTATCCAGATTTCCCTGGACAAACAACGTAGTCGTGGTCATTAATCATAATATTCACTAGTAATATGTTTATACATCTTTATGAAATAAGCTTAGAAAAGGTAGCTAAAATTGTATTGGTTTACGATTCAAAAATAAGATGCTTAAGACATATGTTATTAACACGATACATGAAGACCAGAACGATTACCTTCGAAAGGAAGTCAATGAGTTTGCACATGTTGACTATGAGGAAGAGCAAATAAGCACTCGAAGGAAGAGCAGTGCAATCTAAAACGGTTTATATTAGAAAATTTATGTTTAGCAATGTTAGTTTTAAAAGAGAGCCGAAAAATGCGATAAAATCCGGTGATTTCTAATGGATGATGTAGTAAGCGATTTAAAAGAAAGCAGTGTACATTAAAGTAAGGCAAGTAAACCAAAGGTTTTGGTAAAGAGTGGAGTTGATAGTGCCAAGGCCTGTCTGATGTCTGTTTTGAAACATATATGTATGTGCCTGAAGAGTAGTTTATATACATATTTTTGTTGGTAAATTCCTTTCCTTTAGATGTTAGTGCTATTTTAAATTGTTTGTACTAGACAATAATAGACCAATAAACTAGTATTATTTTCTTTCTTATTTATTTCATTCAATATTTTCCATCCACTGTCTCATAACTTTGTAATTTAATTATAGACTAAGAAGTTCATTTAGCTTTGAGATCGGCGATTTTCTATAATCATTTACATGATACTCATCTAAATTCTAAACTATATTAATACATCTCTATAATATATATACATATATAATATGAAAATCTAAGCATATTGTTGTAGTTGCAAGTAAAGAGTTCTAACATAAAAATAAGAATAAAAGATTTAAAACAGTAAACACCCTTCTTTCAACAATAAATATGCATAATTTAGTCTACTATCTAATTAGAATTTGGTGATACTAAAGCACTTATAAAGAACTGCTACTTCATCACTTAAATATAAAGCATATAATGTAGAACCGTCAAAGTGGTACACAGGAAAAATTTCTACAGATTTAATTAGAAACTTATAGATACACGAATTTGTAATTATTTATTTTTAGATTTAGTCAAGTTACACAAGCCTAGCTAATTCATTTTTTTGTTTTCCCTCCTAGAATCTCGGAATGAACGGCTCATTTTCCTTTTGAGTTAATGCATGCCCCAAATCTTGGAGTACCAGTTGCATGACTTGTTCCTTCGGTCATTTGGTTCCCTCGAAGGCCGTTGAATTATTTCTTATGGCTCTCAATTATATATTAAATCCATGTTTGCTTTTCGTGTGAAACCTATGTACATACTAGTTTGATAGAAATTTTGCATAAAACAAGATCCCAATATCTAAAGTTATTACTGTACGGAAATGGACTAACGTGACAGTCTAATCAAGTATCCAAATGAAATATTAGTTTTTCACAGGAAAGATGAGAACAGTCTTCTCAGCCGCACTGATTACTCTAGTAGTTAGCATGCGAAGACATACGAAGTACATTCGTCTTCCCAGCGGATATACTTTCCCAAAACCATTACACATGAATTCATTTAATCTACTACCTGTTAGTTTATTTAATTAGTACTTCCATTTTAAATTTCTTTAGAATTTACCTTTAAAGTTCAAATTTTTATAAAAGAAGTATCACTACAGATGTTTTTTCGACAAATGTCTAAAATTGCAATTAATTTTATATAGTACTAGAATTCCACGTGATAATTTTGTGTTATTAAGGCTAGTCCAACACGACTTCCAGCAACGTCAAATGGGGCTTTGGTAGCACCACCAAGAGCAACTGATCCACCGTCTATTGGTCATAGTGAAATTCCTCAAAGTAAGATTTCTGAAAAACTACCAATAAATATTTTTATTCGAATAATACTATCATTTAATGTAATAAAAACCTATTCCTCAGCATATCTGAATAATTTCCTATGCATTTCATTATTCCATTATCTATAGACCTTTAATATCACACTCAGTTAATTCACTGCATATAAGCAACATCAATACAAGTCAACTTTTTCTTCGCTTGACTTTTCTCTCTTAAATATTCTTTATTTTTTTGTAAATTTGACTTTTGCAGGCACAGCATTAGCAACCTATCACCCAGCTCCTTCCATTCAGCCTACATCTCCAGGACTAAGCTATTCTGAAGTATTCAAGATCATATTTTCACTATAGATATATCATATTAAAAAATTCGATATTATATTGCTAGTTATTATGTTTTTTCCAGTTCAAACAAATTATGCATAATAAAATTATTGAGAAGATTGTCACGGGAGAGGGAACAAATCAACCAGAATTAATTGTACCATCACCAGAGGCAACTTCAATAGCTTCTCATAAAACAGTCGATGAGTATGTTCTATGATATTATAGCAAATATTGATTAAATACAATAATTTAAAAAATAGAACTTATGACCTTTTCTGTGAATCCAAATAGTATAAATTAGCGAAGCGTTCATATTTCAGCAAAGATACCTATATCAATAATAATCATATTACGAAAGAGCAAAACACAAACCAAGACAAAAAGACAGCAGTGGATAACACATTCTCTGCTTTAGGTGGAGCACAATTTTACCAGAGCATGTTCAGAGGGGTATGTTGCAAATTTAAATCTTGAAAGTGAAAAGTTATTAAAAATAGCTACACATACAGAAAAATGGCTTCTCTCCGCTTTCGTTTTTGTTAAGCGGTGTAGGTGATCGCCCAGCTCCTCTATTTGTGCCAGTCCCTATAGTCGTACCACCACCACCACCACCCCCACCGGGCCCTAAATGCTACACGAATCTAAGCGGTTTGTTATTTTACACTTGGAATTTATTAATATATTATCTTAAAGAAAAAATTGTTAGAAGGAAATTAAGATCATTTATTTAATCCTACACTTTAGTAAAGGTTCCCATTAGACTACTTATTTTGTATTTGTATATATTTAGCGAAATTATATGGAATCTCTTAAAGATGAGTAATAAACAAAACTAAGCCTATATCGAAAATACTTAGTGGAAGTCCTGTATTGGTATTTACTAGATACATTAATTTGTTGCTCCACTTTTACTAATTGCCTTGTTCTCTGCTTTTTGAATTGTTATTTCTTCTATATCTAAGAAAAAAATATAATATTTGTTCTAATTATAATTGTTCCTGAGCCTGAAATTCCACTATTTTGCTTTCTATAGCACCTGCTTTTACGTAGAAGGCAGAACATGCAATATTATCTTATTATCTCCTTTTAATGATAATTTTTATGTGCTAGCTAGTAACTAATTCTTTTCAAAATCTTTCACTTATTCATCGCATATTTTTCAGATATTATTTTTTCATTTGTAATACCTATTAAAAGAATATAATTTTTACATCTTCAAAATAATTCAATCTTTTGCATAAAAGACATTTTTTAATTCAGGATTTTTGTGCTGCAATATTACTCTAGAGAGAACAATGGAAAAAGCGTATCTTAAAGCAAAATCGGAAGGTATTTCTTTATGCAATGTGCAGAGAATGGCTACAGCTGTGCAGCAGGTTTAGAAATATGATTTTATAAAATAACTCCTTTCTTTCAAATATTCTATCCTATCAAAATGAAGTTCTCTGTTCCTTAAGGTTAATAATGAGAGAAAATCAAAAATATTTAAGGCTACACAGGATACATTTAAAACATCTTTTGAAACAATAGCTTCGCACAAGGACTTCGTTGCAAAGGTAAACTTCGCAGGAGATTTAAACTGCAAAATTGAAGTCGACGGAAAGTTCCTCTTAGCGTATGCGACGCCAATAAAAGAAAGAGAGGTAAAGTAAAATATCATGTAGCAATGCAAGATACTATGCATTCAAACTTGCCACTCAGATAAACATTATCGATGCCCACTCGTTCTTCTCCGATGGTTCTGAGGAGCTATTTGATGCTGCAAATGGTACGGATTCATCAAAGCCAACATATATTGTGTACGGCCCAATCCGTAGAAAATAACCCCACTTATCAAGCTATAGAAAATCTCCTACTTTTAAAAACCAACTCTCACCTGTAGATAACTAATCACCCACTTTTGGCCCCATTTCCAAACCCTAACATCCATAGTGAATAGTACTTCAACTTAAAAAAAAAACTTTACTGCTACAAATATCACAAATAATAAAATCATTACAACACTAAATCTGATTTCAAGTTATTTATATCACACAATACGAAAGAAATACGGTACATTGTCCTAGGCATACATAAACAAAATACCTAAATTTCAGTAAGTACGCAAATTAACAAATACCTACTTGAAAGGCACACCATTACAAAAAGCTAAAATAGAAATTTAGAAATTGATCGAATTTCAAGAAAAATTATAAAACATGGAAAAACAATTTTTATGTCGAAGCTACACCGTGTTGTCTACGCATTCAAGAGATTATAATAAAGAGTAACAATGTTTCTTAAAAAGGCGACAATCCAAATTATTAATAAAGATAAACACTTTAGAAAGTGAAGATCAAAGAAATGTTAGTTTCGAAAGTTAATGGTTTAGTTCATCCTTTAGGGTGCATGAACAGGGCACCAGCGGCATATGACACAGAAGAATCATTAGTATTCCGGGCCTAAATAGGAATAACTGTAATCACAAATTAAAATAACATTTTGAACATAACCCAATATTATACCTTATTAGACTGGGAATATTTGAGGAAACGAAATTCGTGCGTGTGATTGTTCATCATTCTGAAGTGCTCTGCAGCCTAAAAAAAATGGCCATCTCTTTGACTTGTTTCACATAATAAATACCGGTCAATCAATAAAGTTCTGTTTTCCGAATAATAATAATCAGATCAGTTTGTCCATACCTGTAGCATGACGGTAATTGGATTTCTACCGCATATTGTATTTTGCGTGCGCTTAAGATATTCATTAAAAATCTGTGGATTCAATGTTTCAATGGCATCCATACCCTGAAAAACTCGATATTTAAGTCATAATCGAATTATCTTTCCAATTAATATATTACCTCTCTATCAAGCTGCATGATTTGCTCATAGATTGGCACACCACTAAGCGGACTATATGGTGCAAAATGAAATCGATTTCCTGAAAATGCCCAAAATCCAATTTTACCACCGAAAAACTAGTATAATTACAAGAAAAAGTACGCCATAAAATTTACACTAAAAATAACGCGATATAGATACTGAAACAACTATAAAAATCTACCCCAATGACAGAAATCAGAAGAAATGACGAAGAGATTTCGGGGGTCTTCAAGATAGTTGGCAAAAATTTTTCCGTAAGTCTGCTGTTTCGAAAGAGATAGTGATCCAACCAGAATAGGTACGACTGTGAAGTTTGGGTAGCTGAATTTCTAATTTATCGTTTCAGTGTCCTTTCCTAGATTTGTTTTATTTTTCAATATCATTCTTACCTTTCCATGACTTTGGCTACAAAAGGCATTTGCATTTCTATGCTATGTTCCGCTTCCTCATCACTACGATCCATGAGTTCAAATTGTCGAGTTGCACGAAGCTCATCATTAACTATAATACAAAAAATATCATGACCGAGATCTACACAAGCTACGAAAGTATAATTTTAGAAAAATCTCACCACCCAGATCAACATGGAGATCTCCAATAGGGGTACGGTACTTACTGCATGTAGTAATGGCACACCCATTCAGGCAGACCACATGCGAAGGCCCAAGCACAAAAACTCGATCACTGTAAGAAATAATCCTACAAAATAATAACAATAAACAATATAGCCGATGATGAATATTAAGAAATAAAGACTATTCTTACACATTTTCGGGAATCACTTGTTTAAAAGCATAGGCTGCAGTTTCCCCACAATATGAGTACCCGGCATGCCTAAATTGCTCTATTAAAAATGTAAAATCAGACAATAAACAATACTTCTACGGATTTTCTAAATTAAATATAAAGAGTATAAAAATTGATACTAACAAAGAACTTCGTAAGACGAAAAGATATGGATTGTTGTATAGTAGTGGATCATGGTGTCCTTTACTAATAACTTTTTCCACAAATATTTATGTAAACAACCATCCTGACCTGTTACCAAATAAAATACTGTTTGATGCAATATTTACAACAGCTGACGTTTTACGACGAAAATAGAAGACTAAACATGGTCATGTGTGCACAAAAGTTGACATGATGAAAACAAGTAACATATATTCTCTACGCGATCCAATTTAATCTATTTAGATTTACATCTTCCAATTATTATTTAAAGCTAGCCGGACCTTATTTAACTCGTTTCAAATTTTAAGAAATCTATTAAAAAACATGAAAAATGTTTAGTGTCATATATCGATTACATACTTGAAATTTGGAAAAATGAATCATTAGTAAGAATAGAATTTCCAGATAAAAGAACAGGGAACATAATTAATAACATAAACTTACGGTGATACAATGGCTCGGGCTGCACCAACTCGTTCTCCTGCAGCATCTAGCCACTTACTTAGCTGTCTATCTAGCTCTCTCGCACTGTTTGAATACCACGAACCAGCGTGAGAGGCCGCTCTTACCATTCCCTGGCCATGGCTACTATACCCATTAGTTGACATATTGTGTGGTGCCCCTAAAAACATATATTTCTTTAATCTTATGATTAGGTTCAAATACTACATACAATTTTCTAAATTTGAGAAATATGCTCCTTTCTCATTAAATCCTAGAAATCTAGCAACTTATATTAATACTTATCGGTAACTGAAATTACTTTTAATTCGAAAAATGAGTGGGCAGGCTCCATAAAATAGGTTCAATAAAATCAAAGAACCGCATCTTATCACCAATAAATATAAATCCAAAACTTGCTTCTGATACAATCAGTAGTAGTTCCTAAGGCAGTGACGAGAAGAACCCTGAGAAGACGAGAGGGAAAAAGTACCCGTAGAGAAAGAGAGTGCACCGAAACGATAGAAGCCGTCACACCAATTGTAGATTGGCCAGTATAGTTGGTAATTGACGGATTGAGAATAAAATCCGATACACGATGTTTTAGGTGTATATCCACTCGAATTAAATACCTAAACTAAGATTATAACCACTCCAGTAGAAATATAATTTTAAAAATCAGGAATTTGGATAGTGGATCAAGTTAAATTTAGGCATAAAGCGGTACAAATTAGTTAGAAAATAGGAACATGAGACAAGGGTTTGCTTTGATGCTAAAAAGAGCAATGAGAAAATGAATTTAGAAATGTATTATTCACTAAACAAGATGGATATTGAAACTACTATTAAAGCTGTTCAAATAACCAAATGGTAGTAAGCAATTACATATATAGAAAGCTTCAAATCACAAAAGTTACACTGCGTTAGTCTAAATATTTAAGTGGTAAATTTTATAAAAAAAACTAAAATAAGTTAAGGTAGGAATAGTAAGATAACCATATTTAAGAGCATATGGGAAGTTCAATGGGAACAATGACTACTTAAATATTAAAATTTGCACAAATGATATCTCGAAGATCCAAGATTTGAAAAAAATTCTAATGAACGATAAGCTATGTAAATAATATCGCTTAGATATTTTCTACTCAATATACAAACTGATCAGTAATACCAGAGAAATTAGTATTAGCTGAAATACCAGTAGTTTAACCATTATATAAGATTTCGACTAATTGTTTGTTCCTTGGAATGTAAGGAGAAAGTCACTGATTATTCATTTTTACATGGTTTATTTACGATGATAGATGCGGTTGAATATCATCTAAAATATTCCTCCTATCTTGAGATCTAGATTTGACTAGTAATTATAACTCTTATAATGCAGGAATGTTGGTTTAAATAGATGAAACCAACAATCCCCTAGTATAAATCTAGCAATTACCCATAAAAGGTATTACTAAAATAGATAATCGTAAGTGTGACATAGGCCTTAATATGTAATCTTATAGACGAATGTATAGGTAGTATTATATTTGGAGATATTTTAGTTCTTATACCATCTAACGTAAAATGCTATTACTCTACAGATGTTCCAATAATCATTCGTTACTTACCATTATTTCAAAATACTTACTTCCGAAATCAATTTCTTAGCGGGTTTGGATTCATATAAAATAGACGTGAACTAGAGTGGATAAACCCTAATATGCATTTTCAAAAATCAAAAACTAGCCAAATATAAAAACGATTTTTTTTCCAGTAACTTAGTATCTGCTATACATTTATGTCCCAAGAAGCAACCTTTTCACGAACACGAGTGTTTACGAATACCATGCACCGAATGAACTAATAATATTTATGATTACAAAACTAAAACAGATATTTTCGGATGCATCAGTTAGGAATTTAAAAATTCAATACACATGTAGTTAAATGTATAATAATGAGACTCTTGTAGTCTCCGAAACAGGTTGTAGTATTAATTATAAAATATCTAGTGTTAACTATAGTTAATAAAACAGTTACTTTCATATATATGTAGCTTTAATATTTAGTGCCCAAATTAACTATCAATAAAACTAGAAGTAGTTATATTCTAGAAAAATCAATTGCAGAATATGGCTACAAGAGTACTTTCAATGAGAAAAAATATATAGCAATTATAAAAAGTAGAAAAGATACTTTAGGATAATAGGCACCGATAAGACAGACCCAACGACGAAGGAAAGATGTTGTTATTCAGAGAGTAACTGCATCACGCACGGGCACGGCCTACTCAGCTGACTGCCCGTTCAATGAACTCTCTTCACGCCAAACACTCTCTAGTGCTCTGCATACGCTGCGTCTATTAATTTTATGTGATCTCTATCAGCTTTACCAACCTATGTTCTCCTACTTTCCACACTATTTATAATGCTCAAGCCGTTTTGAATCAGGTTATAACGCGGGAGATTTATACATTTGAATATTTATTAAAAGTTATTTATAATTTGTGATCTTTCTTAGATCTTAAAGTTTATAGATTCCTAACGCTCCATGTAATATATTATAAACATTTAGATGCAGGTAGTTCATGGTATCTAACAATATCATTGACAAATTTATCTAATTACTTTGACTACATTTAAATTGCTTTACAAATCTAATATTTCTAAATAAAACGTATTTTTTTGGTTACTTTTATCTTCTACATAGTCAGAGGTTTGTTTTTTATTGGAAATAAAAACTGCTTTGGGACTGATCTATGTAAAAATGCGTCTTCTTTCCTACCCTTGACGTAATTCCTTTTATTTCTAGAGAAGAAATTATGGTTAAACAGACGCTTAAATAGTATTTTCAACAACTTGAGCTGTGTTATTCTCTAAATCGTTAATAAAGAAAGGTGAAAATTACTATTTCACTATCGCTATCATATTATTGAATGGCGGATACTATAGCTTACTATTTTTTATTGCACCTCATAGGATTAATTCAATGGAATCGACGGTTAAAGCAGCTAATTAACTTAGTTATATAGTATAAAGATCATTGTGATATTTGTTCAGATTGTATTTTATAGAATATCTGAATGTATAATGAGGCATAAATATGTATAATATTTTAGTTATTACCTATTAATTAGGCGTGTACAGACGTTTGAACATTGGGAATGTTTTAACAAGCATATAGGGAAAATATTTAGCTATATAAATTTCTTGGATAAAATAATTTTTTTTTGACTGTTAGAGTGGGAGCTTTTTCACAAGGTTAATGTTTAGTTGGACTATAATTTTGGCAGTGCAAAATAAAAGATATTTGACTTCAATTCCTTGTAAAATTGTAAGATACTAATGTTCGAAATTACTTCTAACATTAATATGTACAAAATGCAAATGTACAATATTAACTAAAATGTATTGCTTTCATAGAAGATCTGATTAATGGGAAGAATCGTGGTTTGCTGTTGTTAAATTGGTGTGTAATTTGGTTCAATCAGGGTCGATAATTCTTGACGACGATTTGATTAATACATATCAAATTATTCTTTTGTCTTTTAAAAGGGTTGTTTAGAGACGATAACCGCACAAGTGAAGGTGGAAGCATTGGTCGGGGATCAGTTATAAGAAATACAATGAAATTGCAACACCAGAAGAAGTGATGAATGAGGGTACACAGTGCCAACGCATTCTCATTGTGGATAGCGCGTTGAAGTTGCTTCACATCAGAAATATGTCTAAGCATTACCGTCAATTTCTCATAAATTTGACACCAACTCGAAATTAGGGAAAATGATTGTTAGAGCCACAAAGAAAATGAATTTCTATATGAATTAAACAATTCTATATACATTTCAACACTACATGTTACATGTTTCTAATTTAATTTCAATTGATTCAATTGAATTATTCCTAAGTTTTGTTGTTTAGTTTTACTTACAGATAGAATTTAATGTAAAAACACGTTTGTCTACCCATATTGAATGAACTGGGGAATCCTAAACTTGGGCAGATTGAGTAGATTGTCATAAAAATAAGTAGTTGTGTTAGTGAGAACACCAGAAATCATGGTCATCTGCTATAAATGGATATAAGACACCAGAAAATCATTCGTGCACATTGTCTCTAATAGACTACCAGTAACTATCGACGTTAAAGGATTGGTTCAGTTGTCTTCTCTAAACAAGAGGATAGAGAGAAAACATACCATTAATGAGGCCCCCAGAATATAGAAAAATAATGCTACGTGATAGAATTCACATAAGAATGGAGAGCTGGGTCTGATTCTTACTGTGATATTGCCTAATCTGAAATTCGATGAGATAATAGAAACGTTATTAATCAAATGGTACAGTGATGTAAAATGCTCATACATTTGTATAGAATTTTTAGTTTTTCAATATATTTTGCAAATACATATTATTGATCTCTATTGTAGTTTTGGTAAAGTTCAAGAATATTATAAGTCAATACAAAAATTTGTATTTGTTATTTTTGAATTACCCGTGCTATTACTATTAAGATTTGAATCCAACATTCTTACAATAGTGTTGATGTTGATGCTTACACAAAATGTTTTAATCATTACATATAATTTAAATACAATACAATAGCATTTAAAATTTTATTTTGAATTAAACGAGTTCATTATCACGAATTATTTAATGGAATTGAAAGCTGTTGCCCTCCACTCAAAGGCACTAATCTAGAAACGTAATGGATAAGTTTATTTAATTACAAAAGTTGAGGATAATTTCTTAGACATCCAGACAACTAATGCACAGCCTATTAACTAAGATATTTACAACAGAGAAAAATTAGTATTAATAATGTCTTAGTTGGTCATCAGCCCATTTAGCCATCTACAGAATGTCTTAAAATCTTTACATGCAACACTGCTTTTTCTTTATATAAGCGGCTAGTTAGTCAAGTCCCACTGCTCTTGCGAATATACCTTGACTGCTGAAATGTGAAGGTACAGACAGTGCCAACCACTTGAAGGCTTTTTACAGACTTTTTCCAATTTCCTATTTTTAAACCAGATTGTTTTGCTGTTTGGCTAGTGAGTAACCGAATATTTTGAGAAATATATGAAAATTTAGTTCACTACTCTGGATAAATTGATGGAATCTAGTTCCCTTCTGCTATTTTATTATATCTTACGAGTTTTTGGCATACAGCTACTATGCCTATGGGCATATCCTATCAGGCGTGAAGACTGCTAGTAAGAAACAATATTTTTCTGCTTAGTGCAACTTGTGCACTTAGCTATCGTCATGATAAACTTACACCGTTGGAAAGTAATTTGAGGGATCCATTAATTTTATGTGTCGATTTTATCCTTTTTATAATTAGAGTTCATATCAGCATAATTTACCTAGTTATCCTATATCTCTAGGATATGAGATTAGCGCTGAGTGAGTGTTAGTTTCCAATTGCAATAAATCATGTAAGAAAAATTGGAAGGCTTGTTCTTCACGTTGTCTATTTACAGTGCTTTTTCAAATTAAACAAAAATGCAGACCATAGGGAGTATATAGCATTGATTATTTGTATATTATGCCTAATAATGAACATTTTAGTAAAAACAATGCTTTAAACGAAAGGTGAAAATACGAATGATTCTCCTATCAAAGATATATATTTAAGCCTATTATTTCGTCACTTCACTTTCAGTGTTGTTTGCTTCAATTCTTCTTATACCATCTGTTCGCTGTCAGATTAAATGAAATCGTTATTTAACATGAAATAACAGTATACAGCTGTCATTTATACGAATGAATTCCCAATTAGATATTAAATGAAAAACGCTTATAAAAATATGTGTGACTTTCTAAAAAATTTAATTATTAGAACATTATGTTTGTATTATATTGCAATCGCCTACTAACCTTTCAACAAAAATAACTTTTAAGACATTACAGGTAGGAAAAAGTGATATTTGGAATGAGACAAGTTACAAGACCTCTGAACTAGTCACGTCTAAATAATGTTTCGGATATACCTGCCATCTAGCGGTAATTCATCTCGCTGTCACCCTGCGGCGCCTTCCTATCTTCGTTTCCATCAACCATATTTCAAGTCGAACAACCAACGCTAAATTATGGATTTGGAACGAGTCTAAAACACATTTTTTTACTTAGAAGAGATAATACAAATTGAGATAAACCATTGACACTTATTGTATAAAAATTAATTGCTAAGATAATGTATCGAATTTGACACTAATGAATAATTTCAGCTTTTTAGCTGAATTAGAGCAATTACTGTATCATAATTTCAGTGGCCGAAAAAGGTGTTTTAGACTCGTTCCAAATCCATAATTTAGCGTTGGTTGTTCGACTTGAAATATGGTTGATGGAAACGGAGATAGGAAGGCGCCGCAGGGTGACAGCGAGATGAATTACCGCTAGATGGCAGGTATATCCGAAACATTATTTAGACGTGACTAGTTCAGAGGTCTTGTAACTTGTCTCATTCCAAATATCACTTTTTCCTACCTGTAATGTCTATATATCAGACTTACTTTATTATAGTAACAATAATTATCTCAAATTCAACGTTTCTAGGATCTCTTTTAAAAAATTTGTGAATAGAACCATTTTTAAGTACTATAAAGTCCCATAATACACCATTTTGGAAGTAGTAATCGAGTCACGTAAAAGTACTCCTTCTAAGCATGCTAACCAAAATTATTTAAAATCTAGAGTAAGATAATTGTATTATTTGCTTAAAGCTCGTGCCAATATAGGTAATTTGTGGTGGCCAATAGCTTTGATTTTTTTCGATCTCTAATTTACTGTATAATTTTTTCCTTCCCCTGTCTTTCAAAGCTTATAAGCACCCCAGCCTATAGTGACAGAGATGGATGGCTGCAGGAAAATGACAGGCGCGCGATGCCAACAGCCAATAAATTCTAAATATGAAATCCGATTAACTCTAGAAGTCGTTTTATTCAAACATCCATTAATTATATTTTATGTCTTTATGTTTCAATTATCTTCCGAAATAATCGTTCAGTTAGAGCTTCGATTTCAAATTCTTCACAAACCTTTCGTTTCCCATTAGTTGCAATGTCTCACACGTTCTTTTGATTACTACGTAGTGACTACCCATTACAATATTTTTCATTCTGGAGACCAGCAACTTAAATATCCTTTAACTACGTGTAGAGTAGAATGCAATTAAGAGTGAAATGATTATTTATGGATATTTGCATAATGAATTGATGACTAAAAACATTTAATAAAATTTTGAGGTCACTTATATTTCGTCCAATAAATAACATTTTTCAAAGGATTACTGTTTTACTTATTCACTTAATGATGTAATAGAAAATTGACAAGAAGTTAATTCTAAGATATTGTAATTCATTTTCGTTTTTTCTTCTTTATTACTTTACGGAAGATATTTAGCAGAACGTGATGATATGGAAAAACTGTCCGTGTATTTATTCCTATTAATTCTGATGTGTCTATCTCAGATAAATATTTTGGTAGATTACGCCATTCAGCTTGAGAACTACTATTTTCCACTGAGTGAGTAAAAATTTGCTGTTAACTGGGATGGAAAGTGCACTGGTATTATTTTCTGATTGGAACGAAGAAAGGTGTTGGAAATAGCTGAACTAATGTAACTGTAATCTACTTCAATTCAGGTTACTTCGATAAACATTTTTCTGATGGGCTCCAGTTGATGCCTTGGGGATATGTGTTGAAGGGCTCAAATGGTACGGCTCACAGCATTTGCACTATTGTCCTTTCTATTCCTGTATTTCTTCACCTAGTTTTCTAGGCTCTCTTGATCGCTGTAATGTATCACAGTATTTTGGAAACAAAATGAATTCCGGTTGGAGTAAGATAGTTCATGAGCTACCAGGAAATCTTGCTTTAAAACGGCCGTATTTAAAAGGGACAACATTTCAAACTTGTCTACAGAAGAATATAGGAGTGTCAGATGCGGTAAAAAATTATATTTCTTTCTATAAGTCAAGATTTTGAATTTTCAAAATGCCAAATAACAAATAATCTTTATTTCACATTAAAAGTGAGATATAAATGCTTGAACAAAAAAATACAATCCAAAAAAAGTTATTAAACGTTCAATCATTATTATGACATTATCAAGAAACGACATTTGTGTAGAGATAAAATTTTCCATACGTAATGAATATAGTTGTATTTAGCAAAAATTGTTTGCTGCTTCTGATAAATAAAATATAGTTCGTAAAGTTTTCAGCAAAACTTTTATACAAATCTAAGTTTTGGTGACAATTTAGAAATTTTTTTTGATAACGCATGCACGAAAAAGTACTCGAATGTCTTAACACGATTATTAATTAAACGTTTAATATGTCAAGCGTATCAATTGTCATTTTAAGGTGTGCATTAATACAAATTGCAAAAATATTATTTATTCGCAGAATTCCAAATGCCTTAACGAGTTATTAGACGGTTTCGTAAGGGAAATTAATCACTTATCAAAGCTGAAAGGCGACCCAAACGTTATTGAGGTAAGCATTTATTACCTTTTTTAAGTATTTAGGAACTTCATTGAAATCATGTAGCACTCATAGGCGTGTTGTACTTCAAATACGAAGATGGTGAGAATTATTATAGATCCATTCTTACTGCATACCACTAGATCCTCTTCGCAATATCGACCTGCTTAACATTGTCACCGAACGTGGCACGAGAATGGACACCTTATATCTCATTCAAAAGCCGTGGGATTCTAGGCTACATATTTTTAGAGAAATCATATCGTTTATCTTGAGAATTAAGCATCTCCAACTGAGGGATTTCAGGAAACAGCAGGTTAGCCTTAAAAAATGTTCGATTAACCAATAAATTAAAGTTGTACTTCTATTCGTTAGAAACTCTAAGAGGTACAAGTTCTATGATAATTAAATTACATTTCACTTAAAAGGGCAAAAAATAATGTATACAGTAGAAATACGTATTTATGGTGTGTGTACTGTAATCTATAGGAACAAAAAATAGAGCGTGAAATTGTTCTCACTGCTTGATGTATTTCACATACCAAAGCCGACTAGTTTTTTTCGACTGAAAAAAATCTAGATTGTTTAATTATTAATAAGCTTTTGTAATATATTGTAACGTTCAAAGTTCTTAAAGGATACAATTATTACCTAAAAAAGTTTGGAATTTTCAGTTTGTGATTATCGGAGATTCACCGAAATATGTTGACTTTGATGACGTTTCCTCAACGGATGGTGATTATCAACGATGTAAGTAATAAACCACTCATAAAAAGTAAATAAAATCAAATTAGTGTATTATTGTAATAAGAATATGCAAAATTTATTGCTCTAATTCCAGACTCATCATATATCGCAAGAAAAATCTATAAAGAATTCCTAGTCGATTTCCTTTTCCGAGACTCTCCCAATACATTTGCTGTGAACTCGACAAGAATTTCAAATTTATTTGCATCCGGATTACTTAGTATGAGTAACCTTTCTACTTTCATCTAATAATTAATACGAGTTATTGGAATTATTTATTTTTGCAAAATCAAGGTTTTCCTATAAAGCTACTTGTTTAGTTAGACAACTCTATAAGCGAAATAATAGAGAATAATAGAAAGGCAGACGTAGGTTGTAAACAAAGAAATCCAATGTTTGCTCTGAAAGTACATTCTCTGATAGCTTTTATGTACGTTTGGCAAATTTTGATATTTGAATAGTTCTTATATTATAAAAGTATTATTTTCATAAATATAATACGCAACGTAATTAACTTTCAAAAAATACGTTACACTTAACTTTAAAAGTATTTTAATCAATTTTTAAAATATAGCATTCAATCTGAGTTGTTAGTGATTTTAAAATCCTCGTTTTTTTTAAAATATAAAAAACGATTTCAGTTCGATAAGGATCTGGCTAAATAATTTGTAACTTTTCTATAGTAAACTAGTAATGAATATACTGAAATCAGATGTTATCAACTAGATTTCTGTTGTGCATTCACTCTCCACTCATAAATATGTTAAATGTAAATAAATATGAATCTATATAAATTGATCTTCTGTAAGACAAATGTATTAATAATAATTTATGCATTTTCACGTGAGATATCCAAACATGTCATAGGGGTCGTAATAGAGGTTTTCCCAAGTCCGGTACTTGGGGTCGAACACGTAGATGCCATGATTGTAGATCCATCGACGTGGCACAAGACATTTGCTGCTATCTCTGATGTCACTAAACAGTGGCTATTTAGGACATTTGCCACTCACTTAGTTACCACTAAATATTCCGTTCTGCCAAGAGCTTTGTGAAAATAATGAATGCATACATGAGGGTTATTCCTTCCGCTTTAACCTTAATATCACCAAATATAAAAGGATTCTCGTCATATGAATTAGGATGGCTTTCATCATTCTCCAGTGACTAAAATTATTGACAAATACCATGAAAAGTACGGTTCAATTTCCAATATAATATTTTACTAAACCTCATTCCAACGCATATATTCTCTGTTGTATCCATAGAGAATTGGATTGTCATGTTGCAGTCCTGTCTTGCGGACATACAGAATCAGATGGTAGTTGCTTTTCACATCTTTTCTTTCTCTTGTTGCTAATAGTCTGGACTGTAATTAGAAAAAAAACCGTTCTTAAAACAGATGAATGAAAAAATGGGAACTCACTTCTTTGTTAATGTATTCTGCTGAAGCATAATTTTTAGAGGGATCAATATTGTAAATAAATGCATTTCCAATAATCATCCTATTCTGAGTTCTCACAACTCGTAGCAAATCGAATTTAATCATTGGACCTGGTTTTGCATGTTTACAGTATTTTGAATAGGAATAAGTGACCTATAAACTAAATCATTACCAAGCATTATTCTCCAGATTGTGTTCTTGAACTCTCAGAGTTCTATTGCTAACCTCAAGAGTTTCCTTCGCATAACATGAGCTCACGATCAAGGTTAGTGCTATCATAAACATTGTTATTCGCTATGAAAGAAGAATCTAAAATGAATAAGAAAAATGATGACTAAATGTAGAAATGTATATAAGCAGATATAGAGATTACACAGGAAGAAAGCTAGCCAGTAGAATACTTGTGATAAACATACGAAAAGCCTATGAACGTTACCAACTATGGATTGCAACAGTTATTTCTACGCTCTTAAAATAGTGGCAATATTTCTTAGACCTCACCTAAATTTATAGCGGTAAATATTACATGAAACCTTAATATAGATTATAAACTCTTCTGTGAATTTTTTACTCACTATAATATCTTTAACTTTGATTTGATCTAAGAAAACTGCTTTCCACGGGCGGGCAACTGTAAATGAAGATTTTGCCCTATACTTTTAATATCGTAATTATCATCATTCACAAATTTCAAAACTTTGGAATAAAGTTTATAAAGCGGTTGTTTGTATGAATATTTGATGGAGTGATATTTCAGTTTATTATAATTGTTAATGATTAATCTTCAATGGCAGTCATGTTCTTATGGAGCTTCTCGTGGGGACCAGTGACGAGTTGTGCCACTACTTTGAATCAACCGGCACCAGGAAGCAGACCACATCTTCTTCCTCGCTCCTCTTCTGGACTACTCAAACGGTGACATAACTCATCACCGACTCTGAACGAAGACTGCCTTAGGAACACGGACGCGAGTGTATATCAGGTGCTAAAATTTCTCGTCTCGTAAGACTATGTTATTGACTAGTGTATACTTCATATACCGAGTGAATAAGAATGATCGGTAGAAAATATTGTATAAAAACGTTTTTGTGATGTGCCTACTTCCCGATCTCAAATCATTGTATCCAACCAAATGCATTTTTATGATGAAATAATAGCTGTATTTTGAAGATGGAAGTCTCAAATACTGTTAAGCTTTAAATGCACCGTTGTATAATCTTAAGACATTCAACTAACATTGAGTTTATTCATGAAAATTTAAAATCAGGCTAACTAATCAGTTTAAACTATGTATCCACATTTGAGCAGGATTAAAAATTTATTGGCTAAATAAATTATATGAAGCCTAAAGGGAAAGTAGTGGCAGTAAAAATAAATGCGAAATGAAGAAAAAATAACACAAAGCCAAGACGGTTTCGCTAAAAAAACTCAGCAGATAATTATGCATCTATGAGCAAGAGGAAAAATCTAGTATAATAAATATGCAACTGAAAGAGATAATTTGGACAAGAATTATAACTATTTAAAGCATATTTTTAGATGGGAAAATAAATTGTGATTTAAAAAAACCGAATCATTGATTGGCCGCTGTTGCCTACATTTAGTGAAGAAACTTTGGGGATGACTTTGGATGATATAGGGGAGCTTTTATTAAAAGTAATAGAGGTTAACTTTGTCGTACGGAGTTAAGCAATATCTAGCTTGGTGAAAATACTACTTATGATGAGTATTTCAGTTTCTTAAAATAGTCTAGTGGAAGATAAGATCGCACCTACAGAATAAAAGAAGGTGTAAAGTAAGTGTCCTTACAAAACAGTGTGTTGGTCATCGAAAGTAAAAATATATGGAGTGTTAACGTAGAAGTGATAGTAGAGGAAAACAACGGCAATGAAAGCAATCGGCAAAATGATGCGAGCAAATCGATCCACAATACTAATTGAATTCTGAGCTAATCCCAGTGGATCCACTTTCCTCTCCTAAAAAATAGTATACTTTTTACTTTTTGATAAAAATTAAACTGTGAATTTTTTTGGCATTGATAATTTCTGTCTACACTTTTATTTCGCTTTTACGTTTATTATTATTATTATGCAGCTTACATGATGATCCATCATCCAGTAATAAAGTCTCCATCCAATACTATCTCTTTGAAACTCTTCCATGCTCTGCCCTTGTCCCTCCTCTTCAATAGCTGATCTTTGTGGGGTGAGCACCCTATGCTCTAAGTTAAACGATTGCTTTTTAACTCGATGATACATCGAGTGGCGTCCTCCATCTCGTCTCCTCTTAAATAATGCATCTTAGAACGTAGATATTTTAAATACATTTAGCCCCACTTCGACAAGTCGGTTACGAAGCAACTTTTATTATATCGCACAATAGAGGAGTAGTAAGGAGCTTTTTTGATTATGACGCATAGCAGGAAATGAGGTATTTTACTGCATAAATACTTTCCACTTAGTATTTTCTTTTAAAATCTCATTATAAAAATAGTATTTTGTAGTGTTCAAAATCATTTTCATTAACCATTAACTTTTCGACTAGTAGTGAGAATACAAAAAATTATGAAAACAAGTTTCTTACGAATGTTGTACTTTGTTTGCACGTCATTCTCTTCAATTCATTGTGGCGACGACTGCTAAAACTCAGTTAGGGTTACCTTAAACTACTCAAAAAAATAGAAAGAAGGAATATGATATAATAGAATGGGTGATCTTTTAAATGAGGGATAAATATTTAAATTATAATAGAAAGTTCACCTCATAACAGCAGTCTTAGGAATGCTTCTGATGATCTGTCTTATTTTTTCTCTTTCTATTGCTTGTATCTCCGGATCTCCTGTGTTAAATTTAGTAAAGTAGTGAACGACTGTGAATTCAACCATACAAACGAAGAGCGTTGTATAACAAATCCAGATGTAGACGTCGAGCGCCGTTGGATAATCTACCTCAAAATACCAAAATTAAATTATGCTTGACTCCACTATTGAGTGATCTGCAAGAAATTGTCGATTACATCTACAGTTTACAGACCTTCGGCGAATCTGTCTTGCTATCCTTTGCAATAAGAACCATTGTTAATACTGAGGTAATACCTGAATAAAATATACAAAAAATTTTCTGTAAAATTCCCTGTAAAACCATGAAGGTTATTTATTCAGTTATAATGTTATAAATTCATATAATCTATTCTATCTAAAATTAATTAAAATATGCTTTATTCAATTGTTAAACCAAAATTTACTTTATTAGAAAAGTCAGAAAATTTAAACATCCAATCATGTTTAGGATCCTTTAAATTTACATAACTATAATTGGAAAAATACTCGTTAAGTTCAAGTACTACACATTTAGTTGAGCAATGTATTACTTCAGCATTTATTGTTTTTGTACAAGCTTCGACTTTGGTATGAAACTAATTAAACTCACCCATCCCCATTCGGTCGCCCGTACCTTCTCGGTGTGTCCAAAAGGCAACCCAGCAGAGAAGAACTATTAGGGTACAAGGAACGTAAAAATTCATGAGAAAATATCCAAAGTGCCGGTAGAAATAGAATCGAACCTCGAGTGCAGAATAGTTTCCTATTCAAGAAATAGTTCTCAGTTCTTCAGATCATAGAAATTAAGCAATATGCAAAGAACTTACTTTCTCTGGACATATTGACTGCGTCGAAAACTTTAAACCCTGTAACAGAGAATTGAGGAAGGTCGGATATTCCATCATGGTCCATCTGTAGTATAGTTAAAATACTTTTATCAGAACATATCTGATATATAAGCAACTCTGAGTCACCTATGCATTCTATAGTCGAGCATTTCGATGTAGATGCCATTCTGAAAATATTCCAACCTGCACCCCCCTGTCTGTTCCCATTACTCTCCAGTCGTAAACCAGTTCTTCCGCACTGAAGGCGTACGAGCCAATAATTAATCGACATGTCTGAACGAAATTTAAAAAAATGTCTACTTACTAAATTAATAAATATAAAACAATTAACACTTTACAGACTCCAGAAATTTGCCTGGTTGCTTATAGTCTCATTAGTTTTCAATTATACTTATGGAATTAGATAGACTACGACAAATATTTTTTAAAAACAACTAAGTTATTAAGAATATTCACTAATTTCTAAGTTACCAATACATTTTATACAAATCTAAAGAATTCAATGAGGGTATGGTTGAATTAATGCTTGTTCTCTTTTAAACCATGAATAGTAATCGAAATGAACAGAACAATTATGAAAAAATTTTCCCACTTAGAAGTAATAGTGAATTTTCTAGAACATTTTTTCGTCTCTTATTGAGATCATCCGACCTTCCTCTTTGACTCTTTAAAATATAAAGCTAACTTGTTAAAATATTTTGTACTGACAAAACAAGACAGCTCATAACAATATACTTCCAATTCTCATTAGGACTTCTTTCTATAAATGCATCTGGTCATATTCTTCGGCCCATTTTTGAGGGCCACTGCATCAGTTTCACTCGTATTTTGAAATATTTAGGTGCCAAATTGAGGAAATCTGCCTGTTGTAAATGTAGTGATATCGATATAAGAATAGAGATATATTTTGCTAGAATAAGAAAACAATAGAAATTCTACCATTTCTATTTGTAGACTCTTAAGGAATTCATTTTGCTTAGCTGAAAAGTAAAGCAAAACATAATATGCAGAAGAGCAAACGAGTGAATCTACACCTCTTAACCATCAAACTCTTTTATAATACAATCAACTTTACGGAGAATTTCCCTTATTTCCTCTAACACCTATTTGTCTAAACCCGCTTTGATCATCTGCAAAATGTTTCTCTATTTCTTGAACTTATTACAGTGTGAAATTCCACCTGTTTGATATGCTCATTTCACTATTTGAATTATTATTAGCCCCGTTTTCTATCGGTCTTCATCTGGTCTTATCTTTGCGGTTCATTTGCTGATTCGCTGATTCAGAGTATCAAAGCTACCTCTAAAAATATTACTATAACAGTGCTACTGAAACTAAACACTCATTGACTCGATCGTCTCCATTATTCATGTCGCTAGAAAACCACGAATACGTGACCTGGAGTATAAAAGGATTTTATTTCCCTAACAATATATAACAAGGATTTTAATAGTAGAATTGTTTGTCCACTAGTTGACTGACTAAGAGAATTTTTTTCAGAGCTAGTAAAAATCGCCTGTTCCTTTGAAGCGACAGGTAAGTTTTATGTAACATTTATTTTAGTCCCTTGATGTGGAAACATCTTAAAATCAAGCGATAGTTTCCCACAGTTTATTAAACTAAGTAAACAAAACTATATTTATAATTCAAATAATAAATAACTATGCTAAAGAGGCAATCTGGACATAGATGTTTATGTATAGTGGTCCAATAAAGCCAAAAGCAACAAAAATTTCTGGTGTAAATAATCCCTTTCAACTACTGCCCATTCAACTCCCAATAAACACTCGTCTCATCAAAAAAGCGGAGGCTTGACTATCTCCTCCAGTGGCATTAATGTTATCGGCGTTTAAGTAGTAAGTCTTGTTACAATTCAAATTATCGTCAGTTTATCCATTTAGCGATAAATATTCTAAACTAAATCCATACTCTTAATTAACTAAGCTTATTAATGAATTATATAAAATTAAATATATATGAGTGTAGGAAATGGGTCTGACTGCAAATTGGAAGGTTTGTATCTCTATACTAATGCTAAATATTTTGATGTAAAAAAGTAAAAGATTTAAAGTAAAGTAAAATTGACTAACATGTAAGCATCGTTTTTCCTAGTACTTACAGTTTAGATAAACTATTTGCTACAACGAGAATTTTGCCTTTTCTAGCACATCTAATAGTATTTCTTCCAATACTGATAAATATAAATAAACCTGCTCCTGGTTCGTTAAGAAAAGCTAGAGTTCAATACAGTGATTTAATTTAATTTAATATCTAGCAATCCTGTATTTTAAATTATAAGACTGAAAAAATTACGGGAAATACCTGACGATCGAGGGGATATCTCTGCATCATCATTGCACATTTGCCTAGAATTCAGTGATAAATGGTGTCAAAAATTAAAAAAGTAAGGAATACCTTTAATGGTGAGTCTGCTGGAGTAAAGTACGGTACCATCTGGGCTGAGTCGCACAAGGCGATTACTATTCGTCATCATATGAGTATAGGAACGAGCACCATTCCAGAAATACTGGCAAATATAATATAATTTTTCACTACTATAATTTTAAAATAGGAGTCCGAGTGCTAAAAGACATTTATAAAAAAATCTAAAAAGTTCAAAATAACTATTATAGCATTATTCGTTTCTCTCATCTTAGCAACAGAATATTAATATTTGAACAAAACGTGTTTTAAACCACCTCTTAAAGTTAGGACATATATAAGAGGTAATTGAAGTGAAATAATATCGTTTATATAAATTTAGTTCTAAGAATTGCTCGGAATATGAATGTAAATAATTAGTATACTTAATTACAATCACCGTATCCGGCTTCCAAATTTTATCTAGCATAGCCATACTGAGAGATAACTGTTGATTTGTTGATCCATTAAATTTTAACCGGGGATCAGTCCACGTTTGGCGAAAATAACAGTTAAAAGAATATGTCTGAAATTTTTTCGTCACGTAAAGTATCTATTCATATTACAATAGAAGTTTAGGAAGTGATTTCGTTTGGAATATGACTTCAGGAATATATTTAAAAATTCCATACTCACATCAGTTAACTCAGACACGGGACCCATGGATCTGAAGAATATGTCAATGAATACGCGCGTCGGAGTGTTGGCTGAAGTAGCGACTATATTGTTCAAATGAGTGATGTGATGGTATGAAAAATTTAGTTTAATATTCGAAGTTTTTAGGGCTTTATGATGACTTATATATTTAATTAGAAAAATATAAGTTGTAATACAATTATGCAGCTTCGAAATTATATCGAAAAAATGTGTGGAGAAAGCTGTGTTCAATTTAAACGTCACATATTAATTAGTACTAGGTTTTCATCAAAATCTGCAAGATATTTTCTTTGTTATGCAAACTAAAAAGACATACAATAGGATGGTGTACCTAGTTCCACTACAGCAATCGAGTGCCATTTTTTCTCCGTCGCCCATAACTTCATTCTTTCACCCTTAAAAAGTATAGACTCGTGTCTATTTGGATTGGATTTACGACCTAATGCTCAGCTTGCCAGTCTCAACCCTGAGATCCGCATGCACAAAATGGAGCTGCAGCTAAAGCAGTTAGATAAGTCTAGCAGTAGCCACTCGACAATAAACACAATTCAGTACATTTAGTCGATGTTGAATAGAGAGACGGAGGTCCATAGTATATGATCAAATCCAAACTAAGCCTTTCACGATTTTGTCACTGCAAATAAGAGAGACTTATCTTACTGCTTTAGCTGCAGCTCCATTTTGTGCATGTGGATCTCAGGGTTGAGACTGGCANTTAGGTCGTAAATCCAATCCAAAATCTGTGCTCAGATATGAAAAATTCCCACTTTGAATGAAGTTATGGGCGACGGAGAAAAAATGGTACTCGATTGCTCTCCTGTGTAACTTGCAGCTCTAGCTCTCCACATGTGTAATGTTGAAGTCAAACAAACGCTTATTACAAATAATAGCATTTGTATGTTATTAACCTCCTTAGAAGGTTTTTTGAATAGGATTCCTTAGAGAAACAGAATATTGATGACGAGGATTAGATAGCAGTCAGGTCATGGTATTGGGTATTTTTTACCGCTAATAATAACATTTGTAATTGTAATTAGATCAAGAAGATAAAATTTCGACGAAATAATTATTCTCTTTCATACGATATTTCAATTTTATACGCTTAGAATTATGAAATATCATAAATGTATGTGAAACATTGTGGAATATTGCACAGCTAGTTAGGAATTCTGTACATGCTTAGCCATTATTTAACAAAAAATATATACCAACTGTTAAATCCTGGACGAAAGTGGCGATCATATCCTTCCAGAATATGATTGAGAAGATTTGTCACGTTGTTGGCAAGTTGCACGTTCCTGGACAAAAAATAATAATAAACGACTAGTTAAATAGTTTAGGATATTCGCGTTTGACATGCCAAACAACTTTTTATATTTTTCTGAATATTGCAAGAAGAATAATCTTCGCAAAATCTATTTAAGGAAATCTAATCACGGTTTCTTCTTATTTGTCAAAGGTAAACCTTTGCATACAGATTATCTAAATATCTAATAATACTTGATTCCTTTTTTAGGTCTCCATTTTTAAAATTAATAACATATTACCACAAAAAGATTTGATAATATTTCAAAACAGTATTATCTAACCTTTTTTGTCTAAGTGCAATCTTGCGGGTTTCGCGTGAATATTTAACACTTTCGATTTTGAATTGGAGTTGCTCTTCCTTGTACTTAGATTCTGACCAGTCAAGCAGCAGCAACATTGGTAAAATAGTGATACGCATTCAGTTTCTGTAAATATTTTTATTAACTAGAAACCTTATATAATTACAAAACTGACTAATTATTCAAGAGAAAGCATCAGTAGAAAGACAGTTCCAGAATTGAATAAGGTTAGAGAATTAATGAAAACTGTCGAAAATGTAAGAAAAAAAATAGTTTTTAAAAATTAGGTGGCTTACTACAGAAAAGCCAGAGTTCACGCTTATATAATAAACATTCTACAAAATGTTATATTTTCAAGCACTTTTTCTGATTAAAATTTAACTAACGACTGTATAGTTAGAACAACCTTAGCGATGAAAAATTAGTATTACTCATATTATTAACTTAAGCATCTGTTCATATTAATTATAAGCCTAGAATACAGTAAATAACAATTAAATACTTCATTTCGTAAGATGGGATATATATAAAGTGAAGCAGTAAAATAAATACAGCATTCCTTATGCCAATCGAGTCAGAAAATCTGGATAAAAAAAGGAGGGCGTTGAAAAGCCATAAAATAAAAGCGTGAATACATAATGACAGCCGACCTCGGGGGAGTTGAACTAGCAGTTGCGTTCATAACTCATCATATCTTCTAAAGAAGCACAAATAAACGGCTGCATAGAAAAATGGAAACATGATAGTCCAAGTAGTTCATCTTGTTTCTTTTTAAGTGTTGGATCTTCCTAGTAAATTTTCCGCTCTTCATAGCAACATGAGCAAGAATATTTTAAAACCTATATCGAGGTTCCCCTAACAAAATCCTAAAATTATTTTGTTACATTAACATAAAAAGCTATCTAATGACTTTTAGTTATTTGCATAACTTCTACTGATTATTTGTCTTGTAGTCCTTCTTCCACATATTCTTTTGCTTTGTTATTCTTATTGTTTCGATGCTTACAGCAATAAGAAATCATATTTATCTAATTGTCTTATCCACTGCAAGCAAGTTTTCTGCATATCGCTCTACTTTTTCTACATATCTCGGAATCATAGTGAGATCATATTGCACTACTGACGAGTGCAATTAAGCAAGTACGGAAAGATATATAAATCGAAGATTCAAGCAAAGATATTGCAGTTTATGCCAAATAGTTCTTTTCATGCGTCTCATCTGCCTGTCTGCTGTTCTCACCACAATACGATGCTGTATGCAAACGGTACCCGACGTTACTACTACTGAAAAGCCCCCATTGCCAATTCCACGTACGTTTCATTAGCAGTTTATAAACAGTTTATTTGGTGTTGAAGTGTAGGAAATTAAAAATTTCAAATAAGACATGTTACATAATCACAGTTCTAACAGTCATGCCTTAAAACATTACTTTCAGCTTGTGCAATGTGTCCAGAAGCGGGATTCTATAATGCTTCGCTCTGTCCACCAACTGAACATGATGGCTGTATGGGAATTGCAGCGGGAGATGCTATAATGAATACCACTACGCCTCAAGGATGCTTAGAAGTTAGTACCGTCACTATATTTACACATCTTTATGCTAAATATTTGCAATAACTATATCTACATTTTCTCACCAAACAATTCGAGTGATTTATTCCAGGCTTCAGTAATATGTCCTGCTGACTCTTATGTTTATATTGTTTCTGGAATGTTAGCTACGGGACCGCGTCCATCCACTGAAGTCAAGGTTCTAAAAACTATAATTCTTTTACCAATATTTCAATGTCAATATCATTAGATATTATGTCATGGACATATCAATCAATGATATTGTAGTTGTTTTTGTGTGAATATAAAGTTATTACTCAGGATGCTATCGACAGTATATATTGCAATAACGAAGGTACCTGGACAATTCAAAATCAGAATCACGCTCAACTCGATCAACTTGTCTGCTATAGGAAAGGCTAGTCAGCAATAATCAGTATTAAAGGACGAATACATATTAATAAAATATTTAGGATGTTCTCTTTGTGAAAGCTCAATAGTGACGAATGATGGCTGTCTCGATAAGCTTATATGTACAGACCCCGTATCATTCACTTATTTGTAAGTTGTGAAACTGAATTTTAACTTCATTCACCAAGCCTTTATCTATAATTGAAACAGATGTGGAAAAATTATAAATAAAGAGTACATAGAGAAATATATGTGAGTAACATAATTTCAGGGGTGGTGGACTTAACTGCAAAACTTTCGCAGTTGAATGCAACGACGAGCAGTTGTTATTCTTAGGACTTGGAGGGGATGAAATGCCGTCGGGAGTAAGCGATTCTTTTTTATTTTAACAATAACTTGTTGCTATATGTATATGTAGGAATAATTTTTAACCTTTCTTTGTATAAATTCCCAATATAAATTTTAACGCATGTATCTCATTTTACAGGTTGCTGTGGAGAGAGATGATATTGAAACAGTAATAAAATTGTCATGTGGTTCGGATTCACAATGGACTGTTACTTTCTTAGATGACTCGTTTCCTCCGAGATCTGTGACTAATATCCGATGTGCGAACTTTGCCGATGACAGATAGTATTATATTTCAAACAAGGATTTGTCCCAACATTTCAACTAAAAGAAAGTACACATTTATTACTTTAAATATAGTTGTTAACTAGATTAAAACTGCTTTAGCATTAGATATAGAAAAGTAGAAATCAATATAGCTCTATGTCTTATTAATAGTACAATTACTTTTACTCTTGTTCATTGACACTCCATAATTATTCTATTGCTGTCTGCGGATTCCTTTATTTCTTACTATGATTGAACTGAGTGTCCATTTAACTGTTACTATTATTTTGTTATTTATTAGTATCCACTAATCATATTTTCTCTAATATCATTGAATAATTGGCTGGTCTTCTATTAAATCCCTTTTCGTTCATCGCTGCATATTGTGGAGGAAGAGAGGGATCAGAAGACATTATATAACGTTGTATAAGATTGCCTATGATCTGTAAGTGATACTTAATAATTATTTTCTTACACCAATAAAATATTTTTTGCAATAAACGTACCAAATAAAGCTCTGCACGGGCTAACGACTCTCCAGGACAAGCTCTTTTTCCTATTCCGAAAGGTATCACATGTTCAGTGATTTTACTATCATCAAAATAACGGTCGGGATTAAACTGAAACAGAGAAATCTTCCTCTTTATAGCCAACTCTATTTGCTACAATAGCAAATAAGTCTCATGAGCCGTTATTACATATAATTAAATGAATTTTTGCCACTATAATATTGTAGTTGACAAGAGATCTAGTGTAACAAGAAAAAAATACTTGAAAAACGGAAAGGGTGGCATGCACGATATTGGGAATTCAGTGCTGATTTCCCGTTTTCTCTTTAGGTTTACAAAATTTCTACTTTGAAAGAAGTTATGAGCAAGAGAGCAAAAAATAGCACTTTCTTGCTCTCCTGTGCAACTAGTGCTTCTTGTTACGCGACCCTACTGTGTGTAAATATTAAGTAAAAAATAATAATCGTTAAAAACTGACCATTCTAAGCTTTCAATTATAGAAATAGCTCATCGAAAACTATACTTAAACAGTGGTTAGGCATATACCTTATCGCAGTCTTTGAACAGCTTCTCGTTGCTCATAATCAGAGACAATTGAGCACATATTGCAGTTCCTTTTGGAATGGTGTAGCCTCCGACCACCGTGTCTTGTTTACTACTTCTCCAGAGATTCAGTGTGACAATAGAAGCTAGCCGCTGAATTTCCTGGAGAAATATATAAATTTATTGTCTCATAGTTTTTACATAAACTAACATTTTCAATATTTAGATAAATTCGAGTATATGAACTTTTTATAGAAATTTTCTGAAACATCGGTAGATTAATATGAAACAGTTTAACTGCATCGTTTTACTGCTTAATATAAATTATCGATATTCTATAGTTTCCACAACTTACTGATAGAGTAGCTGTGAAGTATGGAGTGACAGTTCTATCTGTTAGAGATAAAGGACGATTATTTCCCGTAGCATTCTCAATTTCTTCACGAATTTTTTGTTGTACCTGGTTATTTTTTTATTTTCCTCTTCACCATGATACAAATAAATAGTTATAGATGTCTAGCTTATTTTCCTAACCTCAGGTGATTTTATCAGATAAATAAATCCCCATAATAAGGTTGTCGTTGTAGTCTCTTGACCAGCTAACCAAAGATCCAATAATACAACAGCTAGTGTTTTTTCACTTAATTTGAATTATTTTTTCAATTTTGAGAGAATTATTATCGTTACCAGTTACTTTATTATTATCACTCAAAACTCACTCAAAACTGCTGTTGTTTCCTTCCTTTTGATCTTTTTCGATTTGAATTAAAAATGCATCAACGTAATCCCTGCCTTCTCCTTCGATCACATGCGATTTATTAGCAATCATTTGTTTCCTAGAAAAAGCCCTAGTTTCATTTAAGAATCCCATTACTATAGAATACATGTACTCTGTCCTACTTATATTTGATCCATGGCAATTACAGATAGTAGAACTTCAAACAATCTCTATAATTAAACTAAGTTTTTTTCCAGATAAACTGGAACAAATTAAAAATACTATTCATTTAATAGAACATCTATTTGACATTCTATATTTACCATCTGTGCAGCCCTCAACACCCAGATTAATATTTGCATATTACACAGTTTGGTCAATATCAATAATTTTAATAGGCTGGATCCTCAAGTTCTTCATAGGCAAGAATCATAAAACTAGCACTACCTACAACTATAGAAAAACTACCTTTCTTCCACTTGCCGATTGAGAAACTTGCAAACAGAGTCTAATGGTTCCAAAAAGTTTCGGAATCTATTTCTAAAAAATGGAAGGTCTTTGTTCCATTTATCAATTATCAAATCAATGAATGATCCCTCTTCCATCAAACGATCCACACGATGTTTCAAGTCGAAGAAAACAGCCTCGTTCTTCTAAAGAAATCATATTTAATGATGCACGAATAAATACTAGAAAATAATAATAAATTTAATGATGAAAACAAAAACAATTATATATAACATAAAAATCAATGATACCTCGTCAAATCTTTCGGAAAATAGTATTCTATTGATGATATTACCGACAAGAAGATCAACTATACGGTGAGGGTTTAGGCGGCCTCCATTAGCAGCCAATTCTTTGTCTACTTGTTCACAACTAAATACATTGAAATATTCAAGGTTTTTTGTAAATTTCGAACTATATATCAAACCTACCGTAACTCAAATTCCTCCATAATTCTTTGCTCCATAAGGTTTTTACCAAGTCCAAAATTCCGAAGAGTGTGCAAGGCAAAACGGCGCTGTTCTATCCAATGTTGATCATTTGAAACAATTATTCCACGACCATCTGTAGTTGATTTTAGATAATGCAAGATATTCCAACTCATTTTTTGAATGTCTAGGTGGAAAGAAGGTGACGTTGAGGAGTTATTCTACTAGATTACAGTAAAAAAACATAATTTCACCAAGTTCTATACAAGAAAGAATTATTCATGTTTTGTAATTGTTCTAGAGCAGTCACCTCTGAAAACGTCCATAAGAAATGGGCCAGTTCTATCTGCATATAATGCTCCTGATTTAACCATCGCCTCGTATGCTATATCATAATCCGCAACAGTCACATTGGCGAAGGGTCCGAACCATAGAGTGAATACTGGGCCATAAGCCTACGAATAATTAATTCTAAGTCGATTAATTTAACACGGAAAGAGCGACAACAATGTAGAGAACATACGATCGACTTTTAGCATATTTTCATGCAACTTTGGCTTATAAGCAACATTTACTTCCACTTACTTCAGTCCATTTTTTCATTGCATTTACGAAATTTCCATGTACTACAAGAGCGTATCCAATTTGGAACGTATTTCCCAGAAGTGGTAAAGGAAAGGGTCCTCAAATAATATACAAATTATAATTAGATTATATGAAATAGTTTATCTCTAGCTTATCGTTAATCACATGACGTACCTGGAGGTAATTTTCGAACCTTCAGCCACAGTCTGGCAGTAAAGAAACCAATAATACAGGTTAGAAAGATAATAATAAACATTTTTAGCGTTTATCTGATGTAAAAAAGTTATGCTATAAGGGCGAACTAGAAGTATTTATAGTATTTTCTGTGATTTGTGTTCACATTGAGGTGGGACATTCTTGCGCCTTGTTGTGCAATCAGCGATTGAAAAAGTGTACGCACCGCTTAATCAGTGATCTCTGTCTACTAACTATAAACGCACTTTTATTTTTTATATATATTTTGAAAGAAATTCATTAACCGAAATATTAATGCAATTTAATGGCAAAATAAGTATTGTAAAAAGTATTTATCCAAATTGAATATTTGAGTGTTTTTGTCTACTTCGTTATCAAGATATCAAGCCATATTCTGATAACTTATTTACTGTTTGAGACAGAGATCCTATATTTTGCCAAAACAGGAACTAAGTAATTATTATGTCATAGAACTACAACTAACACCTGATGCTATTTTTACAGGCTATCAAGAACTACTATATAGTAGCGAAATGTAAAGCAAAGGCGTGTCAAATAAATTTGTACCAAAACAATCAGTTGCTTTGGCTTTTCAGTAAATAAAAGACAACTAGACAGAATAATGAGGCATGGAAATGAGGTGTAGATTGCAATCATAATTCTCATTATCAAAATCATTGATCAAGTGGTAATGAAATTTTTTGTAAAATTACTACCAAGTTAATGGTTTTATAAGTTTTATAAGTTTTATAAGTTTTATAAGTACACCAGTAATGCCTAACAATGTACTGGATAATGTTCGCGCTTGAACCTTGAGTAATTTATGAAGTTCTGTGTAAATCGTCCCATCACAGAGGTTTCAAGACCGTACACAATTGCAAAGCCGAGTTAGTCAGAAATGTACTGATTTTACATAAGATGGTTGTTTTTATGAGATACTTGGACAATCCTTCTAAATGTATAGGCGACATCCCAAGGTGCATTCGACCCCGTACGATTTATATGGTACAAAGTCGCTCCGCGTCCCCAATTACTCGAAGGTCACTTTGGCTGCATCCAAATAGTATTTGTTTTGTTCTAACCAACTTCATTCATTTCCTTACTCTCGCACTCTATGCACTGAGTTGACAATTTTTCATTGTTGATTAAATTGTAGTTATCTTGTTTTCTTCTATTTCTTGTTTTTTAGTCAATCCATCAAGCGAGACCGATAACGAAGAGTTCATCACACATTATTTATTTTTCTATTATTTGGTATTATCTCGACGTTAATCTGTTAAACTCATAGTATCAAGAGTTTCTGAGTGAAAATGCTAACATTTTTGCAGAAATGCAAGCGACTACTTCGTTTAATGATTTGCCTATTGAAATGAACGAAGCAATATTAGAAAGGCTCCATGCTGGCTGCTATAAAAATGCACGAAAAGTCTGCAGGTTGTGGGCGGAACTTGTTGATAAAATAAGAGTAAAGATCAAGTGAGTGCTTTAACGCTTTTTTCTAACTTTTAAAATTATACTGCATTACATAACAACATCAAAAGTTGGCCCCAGTGTTTTTCTAATATCACCTTACATTTTTGATAAAATACTAATATTAATTTGAATTAGAAGTCACTTTAAGAGCCAAATTGGAAGAAAGGTAAAAATTTAAAAACTCACAGATAAATAGGTATAATTTATTTCTGTCTTCATCATAAGTTGGCTTATAAGATTCTAAGTCCATGAGTACATCTACTTACACACACAGTGCATATGTCATACTTCGCATGAAAGTTACGAGTGAATATTTGGCTTAAACATATTTTATCGTACTGTGTGTAATGACAAATAATATTTTGCCAGGGCGTTTCTTTATTTCCTGCGTTCATGTAATTTAACGTTTTTCCTGGAACCCTATACTGGTCATTTTTATCATTATTCAAAGATAATAAGCCATTAAATAACAAAACGCAGAAAGATCTTACCGCAAATTAGTTTTCACATTACTTTAGTCAATAATATCTTTGGGGAATAGAAAATTGCCCTTTTATGAAACTATGACTGTGGTTGTAATCCACAATGTATTTTTTTTGAAACGATGGTTTTCAATTTCGTATCAAACCGTAAATTCATCGTTAATAAGCCTGCAAAAATTGAGCAGTGCATTTTGTTCTGCCCTACATGTTGAACTAAATTTCAATATAAAATTGCAACACCGGGCTTGTATTATCAAGTTGAAGCGCCCCACGACGATGTAAGCATTTCTGTACAGCATAAGCTTGGGTCAAATCATTGTGCATTTTCACAATCAAATAGCAGCAAATACCTAACAGATATTTATATAGACTCTGTTAGACATAACAACCAGTTAACTAGATCTCTAGTCTGACGGGAATAATTTCCCTGCGAGAAGATTATTCGACTACATTGGCTTCTGTGCAATAAAATAGTCCTTTCACCAGTAGTCAAACAAATAAAATTGCATAAAACACATACATTGTCTAGTAACACCTCTAGTAGATAAAACTGTTCTATAGTCTAAAATAGTATAAACTACTCTATCCACAATGGATGTTTGAGCACGAGAATACCAGGAACCACAGACATTAACACGATAATAAATGAAGAGAAGGAACACACTCGTGATTCTTTATGGCAGAGAAAATCAATTAATTTAACCTGTTATTTAATGTTACACTTGCCGACTTTATAATTTGATTAAATGTTTTTGTTTTTCTTATTTAAATATAGCTAAACACTCAAAGTCACAACTTAAATGATAAACAAATATGGTCACGCGGAGATTTTTAGTGATAACAGTCCTAAATTAATTAATAGATATAGAACATTTTAAATCTTAATTGTATCTTTAATTATTTTTCATTTTCAGAAGAAAACCAGTAAGAAACGTTCTTATCTCTGATATTGATAGTGATGTCTCCATCACCATTGTTTCAGACAGATCTTTAGCACCTTGGGAGTTTAGTCACTTTAACTCATTGTTTTCATCTTTCATGACAATCTAAAGTATTTGCTTTAATTATAAGTAACTAAATGAATTTCTTGCTACTAAAAATAGCAAAGTTATTAGAAGTAACTGTTGCTTTAATGTGTGACTATTGATGACAGAACAAAACTATTGTAGGATATATTTCTCACAGTCAAACTTCCATATGAAGATGTATTCAACTTTCTGTGGTCTTTCTCACCTCACACTCTTAGTATCAATGCTACTAAAAATGAGATGAAAGATATGGTAAAGGACATTCCAACATGGTGGTTTGATGGAGTTATTGTGGTAAGATGTTCAAATCAAAATCAATGAAAACAAATAATAGTTAAATAAATAAAGTAATACTTCATGGAGCTATAGTTGTGCATCAAAGAAGACGGATGTGACGTTGACGTCCTCGCCCTCATTTCCCGCGTGCATTCTTGTCATTCTTTATGTATTGGTACTTTATAGTTCTTTATTGTTTACAGCATAATTTTGGCATTGTTTATTTATTGCAACTTCTCCACCAAAATCAATATACTGTTTTCAGATCCTTGTTATACTATTGACAATATTACATCTCTAATACAGCGAATGAATCAGGTGCACCAAGTGAGGTAAAAAGGAACGCTTCATAATGGCATGTCTCTTTTTTGAGTAAAATATATTTAGGCTAAATAAAACGGTAAAGACGATATGGGCAGACGACTCGACAATTGATGTACTCATTCCGCGTTCACATAAATGTGCTGATGGCCTGCAATCTTTGTGGGTGCACAGTATATCAACAGATTTCTCTTTACAGAAAATATTCGAGTTGTTCGAGGTAAATACTAGTTTTATGATTAATTTTGTATCATACCATTACTATTTAATGTACATATTCATCACAGCAAGCTCACTTCTCTCCTCACTGTATTCTCCAACTGGAAAAGGTGAGAGGATCTGATCAAGATCTTCGCAGCTGGATCGAATCGCATGCTCATTTGATCTACATTTCAGGGCAGACATACAAATTTATATATCGGAAGTTTGAAATTACTGTATACATTGCACAATTTGAAAGTATTTAATGATTTGCAATAATGTCATTCAATAAAAAAGAAACAGGCTAAGGGTATTAGTACAAATTTAATTAAAGACTAGCCATAGTTTTCGTAGATAATTTTCATTTCATTTAATTATGGTGAAAATTTATTATATATCAAAAACAGTATTGTTTAAGCTGTGGAGTTTATAGGAATTTTGTCTTTAACTAAAATACAATATAGCATAAATATCTCTTGTTTATGTATTTAGAAAATTACAATCAAACAGACAAAATGAGACCAGTAGAACAAAACAATGGAAAATCGAAACCCCAAATTATTAAGATAGAATCAGCTTATCAATCTAAATGTTGTTAGAGATTTATCATGTCAGTAGCAGATCTACAGTGAAGCTAATGAGCGTCATGATGAACAGAACAATAAGCTAGCAAATAATAAGTAAGACTAAATTATGCCAATTTTTATTGTGTGGCTCTAGGATTTAAAAAAAAGAACATTTTTAAGTACCCAATAAGGATTAAAAGTATATAACCTGGCAAGTGGAGGGATTTTAAACATTTTAGTTTAACTTTCTCTTTACCTTTCTGGAAGTTGCGGTGGCTGAAACATTTTTAATATGTTTAACGAAGTCAAAGCAGAAGGACGTATCGGGGAGCGACTTGAAATTTCAGCACCAAATTGATGAATAATAATAATTTCAGATTATACGTGTATGTGGCTTAGCGTATACGCAAAACAGGCTAAGCGTTCGAATTAGAAATACTTTATTGTTATTTAGAACTCCATCTTATGTTATGTTTGGTTCGTAATTTCCAGTATTACAGGATTTCTCCACTACCGAAAATCATAAATATTCATGTGAAGATCTTATTTCACTCTATCTCATCCCAGTTTAAGTAGATAGCAATGAAAAATTAACAACATGATACAATAGTTTTTTATTTTATAGTACCTAGAGTTAATAAACAAGAAATTAAAGTTGGGTGGCAGTAATGTGTTAATATACTTGAAATTTACAACCTTAGATATATTGAATAAAGCCAATTTTCCAATTTTAACATTTCCAGTACCGGTCCAAGGCGAACGAGACTGGTTTGGGTAAGTTTATCCAATTGGCTTTGCCTCCCTGTTTCAGATTCAATTTGTGTTAAAACTTGACTACTCGTTTCCTTTTCATACCGACTGATTGAATGGAAGAACCTGCACGTCATATTTGAGCGATGTTATATTTTGCTAAACATGTTCGCATCATATTCTAAAATATAGATGAAGATCGTTCAGGAATGCTCCTCCCATTTTACCCGCTACTGAGGGTAAAAAGTAGATTCATGTGAATCTTATTATTTATGAGTTTACGCTATCATTAATGCATCTATTAGAAATAAAAGATCTGAGAAAAACATGTTCATTTTGTAATGAAGTAACAGTAGATGTTTCTGGATATACCTTAGATTAACAGTATTTTCATGTATTATTTGTTTTTTATATTATATTACTGGTGCGTCTACGATTCCATTTATTCTATATAGTTTTCTTAGTAAAATTAGGGAAGATGGGAGAAAGGAAGTTCTTCCTTAACTTTCCGAAAACACGACATTCACCTCAAGCATTGTTACGAGCGGCAAACACTGCTCGCTACTGTTTGCATAGGATAGAAGGAAGGGTAAGCCGAAGGGAATGAGGTTTAAGTGCTAAGCAGGACCACCCGCAGTTTACCTTTCACTGTTTATAGTTAGCTATACAATTTTCTAAGAAAGCATCGTTGATATTATTTGTCATATCTGGCGTTGTGATTGATTGTTTACCCTTAACAGCTGACTTTCACTACAGAGTATATTAATATACTCAGTGTTACAACATTCTATGAAAGATCTCTAATGATGTTACATAGAACGAATGTATTTTCCTGAATTTATTTGGTCAACTTGTCAGAAATCTGCACATCTATTGGCTAGGAAACTTTGGTTAAGATTATTTTCCTGAAGCTTATTGTGAAACGCATTTTTTATAGTTACATAATAGTCATAAAAGCAAAGCAGATTAGATAGTGTGACTCTCGTTCCATTTTATCATTAAGACTGTTTAATACAAGCAATGATATTCTACTTATAATATTTCTAGATATTGCAGTAAAAATGACACATCGTGTCACTCAATGGTTCTCTCTGACACAATAATTGCCACAATTTCACACTCTCGTACACATCAGCCAATACTGTTCAATGATCATCCATTTTTGAAAACTATAGCGTCTATATATTCCAGAACTTTTTAATTAAATTTATAATAGTATCTTTCGTTTTGTAAGAATTTTATTAGATTGTATGCGACTCAACTGTCATAGGTTAACAAAATAAAAGCTGCCTACTTGTATATAGTAACAAATTTTCTCTCTATCATTTCCGATAATTTAATTAACCCAGCACAATTCTTTCATTGACAATTTTTAAATTTTTGGTAGCTGCTCCACTACTGAGGGAGCAATAATTCGTAATGGCACTATTTCGTGTTTTTGAAAGAAAAACGTTGTTATGACTTACTGCAAATTTGCTTTCACTAATTTAAGCTGTCTCTAACATTGTTTAAAAGAAATGTTTTAAGAATGTTGATTAGTTGGACCTAAATGTTTAAATTCTAGAATAATCTATAATGCTGAATTAAAATATTAAAAGTGTAAACTTATTTAAAATCTTTATAGAATGATAATTACTCGATTTAATTTATTGAAAATAGAACTACGTGATGTATGTTAACTCGTCAGTTTTTGATTTGAAATGTCTAAGGCGGTATAACTTCGATAGGAAGAGAATCTGAAGAATAGAACATGTGAAGTATAGGCTTAGCGGGATGCCTGGATGTCTAATTCCTTCCCTTATTAGATGACTAAGAAAAACTATCTGAGCGCGACTATTTAAAGCTATTTTGGCTTTTTTCTGAATACAGAGGGAAGGAATTTTGCATGGCTTACTATTATGAACAATATGTGGGACTTTTAGGAAATTTGTAAACAATCCGCAATAACTATACTACGACCACTATTCTTCTTAGCATCACTATCGGTGTCTAGAAATACTTAAATATATTTCATCGTAATTTTTTGAAAACATAAGTGTGCATTCAATTTATGTATCGTTATATATATTTATTTCAAAAGTCTGCAGACTTTGTACGTTTAATGCATTGCTTGTATGTATTTGACGGACTTAATATTTCTATCTAACATTTAATATGTAAATCGATTGAAATTTATTCAATTATTTGTTCATAAATGGAGGTTTTTCAGAAACAACTATGATTTGGAAGTTAGTGCTCGTCTTACCATTATTGGTAGTTGAAGGTTCGGCATCGTGTACTTAATTTTCATTCACAAATCGCAATAGCCACATATTGTGAATTTGTAGAATAAAACTTTCTTTAGGATAAATGACTTGAGTAAATAATACTGGTCTCTTATTGCTCAGTATCTTCACGCTGTGACTGCATGAACAAGATAGTTCTGTTAATTGATCAAGAAGATTTCCGAATTGTTTCGTCGCCAGATTACCCAAGGTATACCAATAAATAGGTATTAAAAAAGAAAAATTAGACGTCATTTTAAGGTATTACTGCCCAAACCTTTCCTGTATGTGGAGGATTGTGGCTCCTGACAACACATCTAAAGTATTTCTGTTTCTGTTTTATTATAGCCTTTGTTTGTCCTTGTTATGTATATATCTAGAAAAAAATACGCTAGAATTAGTTCATTAAAGGTTCACTTTTACGCTGACAATCTTGATCTTCGTGATGGAAAAGATGTGATAGAATTCTATGATCATCGTTTTCTAATGGACGGTGACAAAATCACTCCTTCACATAGGTGACTGAGTTCACCGTTCGGTAACATTTAAGCAAATGTATATTAATGTCATAACTGTAACTGTGCCGATTCAGTTACGTCGAAAATTATAACCAGTGGGTAACGATCAATGGCATAATCTGTTTACGCACCAATACACTTCAAAACATAATTAATTTTTGTAACACAAAAAATTGAAGAAAATTTGTTTTGATAGTATACTAAATAATCTATAGTTAATGGTCTTAACTTCTAATTTCCTTCATTTCAGGTGTACTGGCGTAGAAATCTGTGAATTCAAGAGCTCTTCCCAGTATTTAACTATCAGGTCACGTTCACCATACAAAATGCCCATGTAGCCTCCTATGCACTAATACCATATCTTAATTCCTCTATTTAAATTGCTCTAATATTATAATCAAAGCGAATGAACTACTTAAATTATCTTCTCTACTCACATTTATATACCATGTGTAATTTAGAAAATAGAAAGCTGTAAAAAAGTTAGCTAAATATTTTAACGTATTTATAAATCAATCACTCCTGACTTTAATAGAAAATTGCAGGACCTCTATTAATTTTATTTAGCTTTAAAACTGCGGATAGCGAGCCAGACAAGTTTGGTTTCCAGGGGATAGTGTCAGCAAGGAACAGACATGCTAAAGGTAAGGAAACAAAAAATACATATCAGTTACATACATTAAATGCCAAATTTTTTAAAAACTAAGTGGCTAGTTATGAATTAATAATATTGAACTTAAAAAAATATTCTTTTTAGGTTTTCTTAACGGTTTTGCACGCTTCTGTATTCTAATTGTCCTTCTAATTCTCAGCGCAGTTATCATTGTCATATTCATTTTCTGTTGTCGACGACAGCATACTGACTCCAAAAGAGTGACATTTCTTCCAGAAGATGAGAATATGCACAAATTGTTGTACTAATTTCTTGTATTATAGATGTCATAATAAAAAGTTTATTCTTTATTATTAAGAGATCAAGGAAAGCTACAACAAGTCAACGAAAACTACACTTTTTTAAAAATACTATAAGAACAAGAAGTGTAAGTATGGATAAACAGATTAAATCTGCATGAAATAAGCTATCTAATACGATTTGTGAAAATACCAGTTGTGCTCTTGGTCAACATGACCAATATTGTCAGAAGCCAGTCCATCCACAGGCTATTTCTTATCGTAGATGGTTGTCTAGAATAAGTTATTTTATAATATTTGCTTAAAAGAGAGGACTTAAAAAAGTAGTTCAATAGGATAGTAAATGCATTAGTGTCTATAGTGAGCATATAAAAAAGGGAACGTATCAGTTGAAGGAAATATCTAAATAACTCACAGGAAATTTAGAAGTGCAAAGAAAAGAAGAGAATAAGCGCCTTTCTAACTAAAAGTAGTTCGCATTCTATTTCTGAATCACCTCGGCTAGGATCGCATCCAGCTGTGCTATACGGTTACCGAATACCTGAAAGAAAATAACAAAATGTTCTTAGGGATGTTTTGTAACCCATATTTATATTACAAATCTTTCACTAACTTCTTCTAACATCTTGGGCTCTTCACAAATGCTAAACATCTTAATTTCTTCGTCTTTCTTAACTGGTTGCCATTCGAAATCCGATGTATGTTCACTGTTTGGATTGCTAAAACATTCTGAACTAAGTGAATTCAGCTCTCGTCTCACCATAATGTCAATGCTTCAGATCACAAAGGGAGTAGTTGCTTTTATTTTAAGTGCTATTCATAATTAAAGTATTATATATTATATTAACCCATTTATCACAAATTGAGAGAAATAGCTGCTAGTCATTTTGCTGATTATTCGGTCAGTTTTGTTCATTGGGAGTGGAGCTGTGAAGTAGTTGCAGTCGAACAAGTAGATTATTTCAGATGAGTGGGTGCCAGCTTAAAAGTGAAATTATCTGCTTATTATTTGGAAAAAATTGCATTATGTTATATTATAGCAATGCAGATCAAATTCACTATTAGTGGCATGTAAAACTCACCCATGAACGGTATCACCGGAAGTAACCACCCCCACATGTTTCTGCTTGTATAGTCAAACGAATAGGCATAGGTAGCTTTCGAGTGACTCTGACTGTGCTGCATGTAATGATAACAAGCATAATTCGAAATTATATCTGACAGGCACTGCAACGGCTACGTATATATGAAAGAAATATTATGTCTGTGTATGGTATGATTGTACTATAAAAACGACAAATATGCATAAGAAAACAAAATTGTCAGTAAAAAAACCAACGGTGGCAAAGATTTTTTGCATGGCCTTTTTATTATGTGAAGCCATATATATATCTCCGTACAGCTTCCGAAAAGCTTCAGCAATATCTTTATGTCCTAGTTTCTTCGTTTTTTTTGCCACACCATCGATCAACTTATTCATATCCTTTCCATCACATTTTATGACGTCAAGAGCAACTAAATAACTAAGTTTGCTTTGTTAAAAAAGAAAGCCTAGGAATATACAATAGAGCTTAGTCAGGTTAACTAATTTTTTAGCTTTTTAATATCACTTGAAATAGGAAAAGTCGCTAATGGATGTATTAGTTATCTATAAGACTTTAATACGCTTGATAGCAAACATAAATAAGACATTAAAGAATTATGTGTATAACTAACTGAAAAGTAATGATTCCTCCTGTCCCACTCCTACGATAGACTCTTTGGGTGAAGCCTCTGCCCTCATTAAAGTAATCTCTTTAGGAAGAATCTCTCCATCAATTACAGGTGCTAGAGGAAGTCGACACTCATCAAAGACAACCCGGCACCCAATCATATGAGTTCCAAATCTGCCAAAAATTAATTGTTATGAGTTTCGTAATTTCACGATTTTAAATACTGCATGGTTCTTAATATTACTGGGACGATATCAATACTTCACTCACTTCGATGCAGGTACTGTACGTAGGTACTCTATCATACTTTCGTTCTCTGCCAGTTGTGAAGGGTAACCTAATATTAATTGTTTGTACGTATGTTGCTACGACCATCCAAATAATATATTATAATAAAATAGATATATTAATTTCACCTTCTTTTCTTGGCTTCCATCCTAATTTTAGCGCTTTTTTCCGGCAATAATCTGTAATTTCTTCTTTGGAAGAAACTGCCCAATTATTGAACGAATTACCACCCATGACAATCTTTCGATGGAACATATCTGGTATAGCTCTAGTTTAACCAAGTAAAAATAGTAAGTCATATAAAATCATAGTATTGCGTAGAAATTATGGTCTATGCTAGAGTAATACTTGCAAAATTATGCTGTAAGGAATTTTCACAAGAAATGGCAAACTGCTAACCACGGGAGAGTGGTGAAATAGAAAGGAGATCTGTCGAAACACCTCCAGCACTTTGGCCTCCTACTGTAATCTGATTAGGATCCCCTCCGAATGAATGTATGTTTTCTTTAGTCCACTTTAGAGCCTATACAAAGGAAGTCTAATCAAGTTTTATCACCTTTATTAGTACAATTTTTGTTGTACTTCTTCATCTTCGTATAATAACTTACTTCGAGTTGATCCCATAGACCAAAATTTCCTTTAGCGGCATCATCACCAGTGCAAAAGAAGCCCAAATAACCCAGCCGATACTGAATAGTCACTACCACGATTCCATGAGATACGATTAGTCTGTATGAATATAAGTGAGAAACTTATTGTTCTACCAAACTTCATTCTTGTTCAAAAATGTAGTGCATAATTCATCAGTGGAAAAGTGCTAAATCAGACTGAAAGAATTCATTGCAACAACATATTTTGCAGACGCAGGCATTTCTGTGAGAAAGACACCTAGTAAAGTTGTAACAGGAAAGTCGCATTACAATTTATAATGGACTGCCTACGTGTTTTTCGTAAATTTAAAAACTTGTAGAGATACACGTATGTAGACATGGCTATACACTAATTAGTTAGAGAGTAAGTATATTCTTACCTCCATTAAACTTTAATCTTCATAATTATAGCTTATAAATCTTATGAAACTAACCTACACACATTCTTAGGAGTGTAACGAATCGCTGAATCCATCATAAAGCCACCGCCGTGAATGTAAAACAAAACAGGATACTTCTAGAATACAGTTTATGTATCAGAAAGGCTAAAAGAATGTTATATAAGCTCTTAAAAAGCCACAGTTGTCGTGTGAAAATTAGATATGATGCCAACCTTTGCAGGGTCAATTGCGGGCGCGAAAATATTGAGATAAAGACAATCCTCGCTTTGTGGCACGTTAATTGTAAATTTATCCCAGAACATGTCGCGCTGAATAGATCGGGGTCCGAACCGATGGCATTGTCGTACTCGTTCCCATGGTTCTGGTGGTTGAGGTCGCTACAAACATTTTAAAGATACATTCTACACTCTAAACAGCCGTTTACTGTATTTGATGCACAATATTGGCAAATGGAGTTAGGCCTTCTATAAATAAAACAGTAGTTTGTTGTTCTATGCTTTAGAAAATAATATTTTTAAAAGATACAATTAAGCCTTTAGAGAACTAGAAATATTTAAATTTTACAAATTGTATTGTCTACAAACAAATGATAACATGTATGGTCTATTTTCAGAGTTGCGATATATATGACATCATTGAACATTATACCCTATTGCATTGGTGAAAGTCCTTCAATTAAATGCTAATTCGTAAAAAATGAAACGAAATAGTGAGATATTATGGTTTTATAGCGACAATTTTATTACATGAAAAATGTTTTCCTTCTTTTTTTTTAAATATTTTATTACCTTATTATAATTGATAAAACCAGGAAATTACGAAGGCGATGGTTAGCGACCTGATATAATATTTGCGTTACATCAAGTACAACTAAGAGATTTGGTTTGCATGTGATTTAAACCAAACAATGAAAATGAAACCAGTTTGTTACGACGCGAAAAACGACCTTATAATGTTGTGAAAAATTCGGCGAGGAATCACAATCACAAGAATAGTCTAGAAAAAGGAAGTAAATGGTAAAATAGAGATTACATTGGGCAGATTAAAAAATTAGTGATAAAAAGATTGATATACATCACTTACTCCCAATTTTCTAACTAGTATTCGGCTTAGCATTTCCTATATTTAAGAAAGTTCTATCGATTTATAACAGTAAATATTGGTCTTTAGACTTCAAACACGTTTTTAATAACTGAATAGTTTATGAAGTTCTTATGCATTATCGTTATAACCAAAACACTAAGCAATTTATAATTGGGAAAGTTCCTGATTGGTTTAAAGTTACACATTAAATTCCAAAACATATACGCTTAATAATTCTCTATTAAGATAAGACAGTATTCAAGCTTACCTTAAACCTAAGGTCTCCAACTGGTGGCTTCGCATAAGGGATTCCAAGAAATACGTCGCTTACAAATCCATTACTTGTTTCATGCCGTTTTCCTTCGACTATTCCACAAGTGGTAGCAATCTGTTTCCGTGGAAGGATTTCGTTTTGTACGAGAGACTCACATGTCCCCATCGTAAAACTCGATACACGTGCTGAATCCAAATAGGAATATGCATTCGTTCATCATCAAAAAATTGTTTAGATTTGTTAGGTGAGATTTTCAATTAAGCAAAAATGCATCGCGTATTTGCCATTCCTAAAAGATCGTGGATTTAAGCTAAATTAATATTTAAACCAAACAAAAGAACTATAAGAATACTTGTACTTGTATGCGATTGCTAGTTAGTTAAATAGTAATAATAATACCCATAGGGTATTAAAAGTAATTGCAATGACAATTATTATGATTGTGATGATTATTTTATGTTATACCTTTTCGAAATTTTAGCTTCATATTGAGGATAGCGAAGAATTCGGTGAAGATGAAGAGTAGTGCGCAGTGATGACACTGAACGACGTACAACAATAGATAAAGTGCCCTACCAAAAACTACAACGTTGTGCGGCCTTATATTGGTGAAGTGTAACAACAGCACGAGAACTAGGAAACGAACATGACGTATGTTTCCACCGAAATATAGCCTAGAAATAGTGCACGAAAACGGAGATTCCAGATGACGGTAAGACTACGAGTGGACATTGACTAACTATTTATCTAACATCAAACTCCTACACTCTACTCTCACTGCTCTACTAGGACTACAAAAGTGATAAGAGACAACTACACTTTAGATTCTGAACACAACTTATTATCTATATCTTACATTCTCGCTTTCCATTATTTTCCTTACTCTCGTATCAGTTTAACCTTCATATCTAATTATTTTTACATTTGATTAGATATTTTGTGGGAAATTAAATAGTAGACTCAACAATAAGTTGAAGAAAAGTAAACAATAAGTTAGTTGGAATTCAGTCATCTAATCATGCGACACACCTTCAACTTAACTTGAAGCAGGTGTTTTTTCACAGCAGTGTTGCCTACATATCGTAATCAAGTTATGGGAGACAATAGTATTTTTAAAACACTTGTTGTTTGCATGAATATGTGGTTGCACAGTTCAAGTCGCTGATGTGTACCGTCCTGTGATATGATACTCAAAATAAGACATGTCACTATGGGCGAATGGGCACACCATAAGATGCATTCTTCGGGTAACAATACTTACAGTTCGTAGTTTCTAGTTATTTGGAGTGGTTACCAAAATCATATTAAAGATTTTCGAGTATAATCAAATTAAAATTATTTCTTGACATATTCTAGCATGTACTTGCTTATTTACTGTGATTTCACCTGGAAACTACCTGACTAAGTGACTCACCTAACAATCAGAGGAGGATTACTTCTGGAAGTTTTAGACAAGGAAGGGAAGTTGCTACGAATTGTAGGAAAATTGCTGACTTAGATGTTACTGAAAGATAATGTTGTAAATCTAAAGCTGCTTCCATTATTTCCAAAATTATTTGAATAAGAAAACAGGTAATTTCCAGTTAATAGTAAGATTGATGAATCCTATATCACTACTAATCATTGAGGCCTTTCTAAAAGCAATGTGAGATATTTTTCGAATTAAATGATCGAATAAGTTCTGATAAAACAAGTGATTGATTCTTAACAGATACCCATAAAAGTCAAGATGTGTAATTATTGAAAATCTACGAAATGAAGAGATAACAATAAGGATAAAGAAAAATGTTATCCTCACTTAATATTGGGCCTTCAAAAGCAACATCGATGGTTTAAGCGTAAAGATTTAACTATTCACGGAGATCCTACACTATAGTGTAACGAAAAATCAACAATTGAGTGGTCATTATAAAGTCCCAATAAAAATACCATATAACTTCTGATCAAGAAACGTAACAGGTGAAAACACAAACTGTTGCAGAGTTCCAGTCTAAAGTTCTTGTATTAGAATAAAAAGGTAACTAAACCTGCAAATTGAGAATTCAGCTGGCCTCATTGTTCACCTAATGTCAACATTTCTTCCGCAAATTTCCACTAAATATTTGGTTTACTAATGTTTATTGCTTGCTTTTTTTTAATCGTTTATAGCATTAGCAACATCTGTTTGCATTATTTATGACTTTCACATTTCTCAACGATAAATTCACAATGAACAAACAATAATCGAAACATCATAAGAAAAAGTTTTTATTTTTGAACTTATTTTGTGTTTATAAATGTTTTTTGCTTCTTTTAACCTTTTATTTACTCATTTTTTTATCACATCATAATTTTAAAGTTTTGTACTATTACTACAGAATAGATCAGAAAATGTATGTTATCAATGCTGTACTCAATTACAATTGTCATTCCAGTTAAAGAATTTACTGAAAATTTGAAAAGAGCACAAATGTGTAGGCAACTTTGTAGTTGATAATAACAATAATTAATTGATCATTCTAATAAAACATTGTAATATATCACTGATCAGGCGAGACTGTAATTTAGAGTAGTTATAGAAAAATAAGGCCCATTTAGTCGGAAAGAGACTAAAAAAAGACCTTACGCCCTGTCAAACCTGCCTACACTGGCAGATTAATACAAAAGAGGCTTACTCGGGAAAGACTGAAAGTGTGAAAAAGGAAGAGATAGAGTCTTTTCAACTTTCACAGCTTTGTGATTATTTTTTTAGAGAACTAATAGGGAAATACGGTAACTGGAATCTTATTTATAACTGTCAGCATAGTAAGCATTTTCAAATTAACCATGCATATACTTAATTATTTCAAAATGCCAATATGTTCAATATACTATTAGGAAACCGAAAAATTTTGTGGTTTTTCGCAATAAAAATTAGACAACTGTAAAGATTTTCATAAAGTACTTAATTTATTAAAATAACCACCTTATAACCTTTTCCCGACGAGAGAAATATTTGTAACTTCCACTTCTATAAAACGTTCTGTTCTTATAAGCAACAAACCTGCCAGCCTCTGTTTCAACCTCTGCTTTGTTGTGAAACTGTTTATTTTGTATGTGATTGTCCAGCGCCAAGAAATGTGAGAAACGCTTGGAGAGATGACAGAAGAATATGGAGGATGAAGTAGTATCTTCCATCCTTAATAGTAAATCTTCTCACGAGAAGATTCTGCGACATGAGATGTTGCACTGTTCTGCAAAATAACATTTTCTTAGTCGTGACTGTTTTTTAAGTAACGCACCCTTCACTCGCTGAAGTTGCGTACAGTAGACATCGGCCTTCATTATTTGGCAGGTATCCACAAACTCGTAGTGGACAATACCGGCACCACAATCAAAGCATGACTTCTGGTGGCGAAGCGGCGATTTTGGAATCTGCAGTACTGGGTCACTTGGTGACAATCAGTGGTGAGTTCGCCTCTTATTAAAGTACACGACCCATTTTTCGTCACAAGTGAGTGATGAATCCAAAAACGGTTCCTTGGTAACCTTTGAAACTCATTGTCATATGACAAGAGATGGGGTAGCCACTTTCCTGACTTTTTAAGTTGATGCAAAGAAATAAATTGTTTCATTACTCATGTTAAACGTTTGAGCGAGTTCTTGACACGTTCATTTCGAATCTATTTACACTATGACTCGTAATTCTTCGTCAATAATGGAGGCTCTTCCTGAACGTGGTGCATCCTCAAGCGATCCATCACCAGAAGCAAATCTTGTAAAGCACTTATGCGCGTCTTCTCCGAATGCCACAGAACACTTACACGATACTTCTGCGGCCTTCGTGCTGAGTTCATATTTATAAAGCAAACAACCCCGAATTACATGAAGATAGACTGGCAAAAGTCACAGAAAAGGTGTACACACTGAAGTACAGTATATCGATCGATTGACACTTATTTGTCTTATGTTGCACACAAAAACACAGTCAGCAAAATATTATAGGATCAAACAAATCACTGACCTTAGCTTAACAAAAAGCGCATCAATTACTTTATTTGCTGATAGAATATTCGAAGCACTAAAATAAACCAAAACATGCATCATGTCCTTCATCATCAAACAATGAAATGCTTACTTAATTTTTCATACAATTAAAGTAGTCCATACTTATAATTTTAGCGAAATAAAAATAACTTCGAATTTTAAAAAAATTGTTCATTTTTACTGGTATAAACGCTAGTGTTTAGTAAAATCTCAGACCTATTGTAAAATGTACTCTGAGCTGGGTACGTGAATCCTCTAATATCCACTTATGCCAAATGTATTTTCTGCATATGATATTTATTCACCTATAAATGAAATTCCAATATTTACAGTAAAGACAACTTCGTGGTCCTATTTAGGATAAATTGTTTTTTGATAGCTTAGGAGAACTTCGAGATCTATTAATAGTGATGCAACACCACCAGTGATTTATATATAAGCAAGTTGAAACGCATTTCAAAAGAATTCTCTGTGGGACAACACTATAGAGAGCATACATGGAGATACAATACTAAATGTAAGTGGGAGTGTTTTTCATACTTTAAGATAATTTGTTAACACATTATTTGCATGTAAAAATGACTCAAACATTGTTGAAATTTTGAACAAATAGTTATTTAAAGGAAAACAGTTTTTGTTTTTGCCACGGGAGTAAAAATACTTGAGAAGAAAATAATTCTAGCTAGTCACGTCAAACCAATTATACGGACCTGTAAATCACAATCAAAAGAAAACAGAAAAACAGAAGGAAGAAAATTCAAATTGTCCTGCATAAGCCAATACTCTTGTTTTTAGTTCTATATAATGAGCAATGTTTACTATGATAACAGTTCTATTGTCCTATATCTTTGTTCATATCAAACAGTATGAGTAACTAATTTTTCTTAGGGAACGCTTACTCAATCTCATCTAAAAATAGGCACTACATCGAATATCAACTAGTTTGGTATTTTATGTTTTGTATAGGCTTATCGAATATAGAGCAAGTAACGATGGAAACAAATTATATTTGGCAAAACAATGCGTATTTTGCTTAGTATATATAATGGACTTAATGTTATTTCAACCACTGGTATTACTATTTCATGGACGAATGGATATGAACCTGAGAGATAAGTGGACCTGAGAAAGCAACTCAAGAGAATAAATGGCGAGAAAATTACTAACTGATTGAAAATTTTTAGAGAGAAGTGAAAGGAAAAAGTGGTGTTTCATCACCATAAGAATTTGTTTGTTTACTGAGTTCCATTGTGCGGTTTGTAGTCAGCGTGCTGAAAATTGTTCGTATATAAGTTTGACACAATGGCCATTTAGTTTTCCCTATTCCAACAAGTATCCTATAATTATCAATAAAAATTCAATTCAAAAATATTATATTATGGTGCTTAATTAAAATTATATATTAAAACTAGACACTTAAGAAGTTTGCACCACATTCTGTTTGACACTACAATTGTTTTTGTGGTTGTTATGTGATTATTTACTTAATATTTCTAAGTCATCAACAATAATTTTCATCTAAAAATAACTGATAGGGATAAAAACTGAAGGTACAAATTTTACTGATGAGAAGTACATTTTATAAAACGTATTCCTAAGCCTTAATGTCAACGATAAGCTGGATTAAACTTCTTCGTAGTCGACTTTGATAGCGCAAGTACCGATTCTCTTCTACCCCAAACAGTCACTAAATTCCCCGTCTTTCTAGGTATTTCAACACGCATATTTAACATATAATATCACAGTTGCAAACAGAATACGATCTAAAAAAATATTAACATCTCATTCGGTACCAAGAACAAAAAGCAAACTGAAAAAAGAGAGTACTGTAATTATGGATAAAACGGGCATTTCCCGGTAGGAACCCATTCGAATGTTATAGAAATAAAGTATACATGCATATAAATAAATGGAATAAAGGATAAAATATTTTGAAGCATTCGAGAAGTAATTTTTACAAATCACAATCGCATGTATTTTAAATAATTTAATTATTGACAACTAGAGGCTCCTTATACCTATTTAACGGAATAGTATCCAATCGCACCCATGTATAAAAAACGTCATTTATCATTAACCTATTTTTTAAATTGCTTTAAGTACATAAATAAATTTTTTATTTATTTTCTAGTTCTATTATGTCCTCCTCACTTTTTAAAATTATTTGAGTCTTCAGGAGTTTGAGATTCGTCTACCACCTACTTGTCCAACACGTAGCATTCGTATAGAACCAGCCATCGAAAATTCATGGGAAGCCACAGATCACCCGAAGCAAAACTAACTGGCTTCATATCTTAATAAATTGTCTAAATGAGTATCTGTAAATACACATCTAAAGTCCCTTTCTGTAATACACGCTTTGAAAATGTGAATATTTGTTCACAGTAAATAACAGGTAGTTAGCAATAAAAGTTTTAATTACTAAAACGATGTTGGGAGTAGCCAGATTAGGCATACTGTGTTTTGCATTTAAGCCACTTGTAGTCTGGAGACCGTAACAATCGAGGGTAATGGAAAACGAATGGAATCATCTTAACGATTTCGTATAGATATGCAAGTTTTACATACTGTCTTGTTCTCCAAATTTTTTTCTCCTATATGTGACATTTTCGTCTGTATTCTACAGTAGTGTGATTGACATTTTCAGGTAGTTTCATTTTATGCATTTTTACCTCCTTGAAGATGTACCAGGCATTTAATGAACCCATATTCCATAAAGACAAGCGTATTAGAATGAAAGTGTTTTCATAGTTCCTATGATACTCTGCATATTGTTACTGAAAAGATGTCTACGTTTGTGAGAAAGCGCTGTTTGTTTTCATCTTGAGTTCCGTATTGATTGTGGTGAATGGATATGAATATATGATGTTCTACACTGCGAAACACACCGGCCTTAGCGTCCAACGACTATATCTTGATTGATGCGATGACCTGTAACTTTATTTCTATTCCTTAAGTGATAAGTAAAATTTGCCTCCAAGTACTTCATAAATCATAAACTATTTACTAATCCATTCTTTTGATCATATAGTAATTCTGAAATGTATGGATTACGTTCTTTCATATTAAACTTAAGCCTTTTGTTCTCGTCAGTAGTGTTATTTATTCACATAAAATATACGTGTATTTCTCTGTATAAATAATTGGAGGATAACCTTAGTACAACACTTTCTGCTACGTTATATTTATTTGAACTTTCAGGTGAAAATAATTGGAAACAGGCAATCGTCCTGAGAGTGAGTCTTATTTTAATTTAATTACAAAACATAGTAAAACGTTTTAAAATTACTTAGTGAAACTATGAGGTTCTCAGTTTTTCGTATTTTAAAATTCCGCTCTCAATACTTTAAGCATGCTCATAATAGGTTAACCTATTTAAGCATTCTTAAAAGTGGAGTGCTTCAAAAAAAGATGGACGTAGGGAAGTAGGCAGTAAATCACTGAGCAGAGATATTTATTTATCATTAATGCCAGCAGAGATAATATTATATTTCACAACATAAACAGGACTGAACACTAGATCATATAGGAAAATTATTTAAGATTTTAATGTTATCTTTATACGTAAATTATCAAAAGTTCCATTAACTAAACTCTGGCAGTTTTCATGTTTATGGAATAGGTATTTTTTTGAGACTATCATAAATGATGACTGTAATATATAAAACATATACAAAATACAAAATGAAATAACCAAAGACCAGGTATATTTGAACAATTTATGAAGCTTCATATTTCATGTTATAAACAATAATTTATCTAAATTTAGCTTTGATTGAAAAATAATGATTTCTCATGAACTATCAAGTAATACCTAGAGCACCGCCTAAACTATTCAATAAGGGAAAATGACCCGTTCTTTTTTGACTATCTTTCACTAAAACATTGACCACTTAATCATTAAACTGTAATAGATTAATTATAATCCAAATATGGAAATTTTGAATTTTAATGATTAAATTGATTTTATTTATATTCCACTAAAACGTGAATAAAAACAAGTGATGGCATTGTACGATTCTATGAAAGGCGAATTTGCATTTATAAAGCTGTTCCTATTATGTACTCAGTACATTAATGGTTAGTGACAAAAACTAAAGCAAAAATAGGAAATTAAACAGATCGAAGAAGAGAATGAATTGGTATAAAGCATGGACCACACATAAGAGCAGCTATGTACTCGTGATGTACTCATATTCATGATTAGTGCTAATTAAAGGAATGATACATGAGATAAAATAGGCACAGACAGACCCTACTTAAACGAGGGTACTTTTACATCCAATCAAGGAATAAAAGGCACAAGTGAGAAATTTTAGCCCACAACAATGGGAATTCAGCTCTTTATTCAACTTCTCACGAATTTCCGCGTACACGACTTTCCAATTCAAACAGATGATCATCCCGATCTTGAGGAAATAATTGGCGCACATGTTCGGCCAATTTCAGAACATACCTGAGCATTGAAATATAACGTATCTTTTTGTACTTATAGAAAATACTAATAAGTATAATTATATTGTAGCAGTATATATTTTAAATATAAAACTCACTCGCAATTAGGTCCGGCACAACCCCGTGCAGTGCGAATTTCATTCGCCATCTTCGAAATATCATCTGGTCCAAGATAGAATTCATTATTTCTCCAAGCAATGCACGTTAGGGCCATAATCCGAATGACTTCATCAGAAACTACAACATCTACGGGAACCATGATGAACTCGTATCCATTGTCCAACTGCAAAGAAGCAAAGTTACCTCTATTTTACTCAATGCCGTAGCTCTGAGAATAATACATGTTAAATTTATCATCTTTCTTTTTATCTTTAAAATCGTACCTCTCTTTCTTTTAGATGTGCAATAGCTTTTCTAATACTTGCAATTCCATCTACCCGAAAGACAATTCCATTGGTAGCCGAAGAAGGATGTTCGATTAACGTAGCCACTCGCCCAGGCTGAATCATATTAACAATAAAGGGTTATCATATGAAGTAATTTTACTACAGCTTTAAGTTTTATTTGATAGTATAGCGGTGCTCAAGTGTGGGAGACGAGCACAAGGTTTTTGACCACGAAAAAGGCACGTGAATAACATGAAAGGGAAAGCCCCGCTTTATTTCCACTAAATGCATTGATCAGAATGCATAGTATACTAAACATACACTATTAGCTGTTTGTTCCTCTAAAGTCTTAGCCATAAACATGACAAAAATTCGTGAGTTATTTAATATAGGATAGGGCGCAACAATCTTGAGTGCTTTAATTTTGATGCGTGTCTTAATACTTCTTTAAAGATCCTACAAAAGTGTGAGAATATTTCTATCAAAAACTTTAAAAGTTCAGTATATAATTAAAATGTCTTTTATAAAGGGAATCCTAATCAAAGATCAAACAGCCAGTTGGAACGCTTCAACTTGTTGAGTTCTAATAGTTCATTCTTGCAGCGCAAAGATCGATTTCACTGCGAACGTATTACGACTTGCTATACGAAAGCTACTATAGAAAATTGAGGTAAAAAAAGGATTCAAATTTCGGAAAAACTATCAGAAAAAGAAGTTATAGTAAAAGAAAAACTAACAAGAATCTTATCTCCTCGATGGTATATATTCCCTTGATACATTCGCCTAGCAAAGCCAAGTGCATATCCCTTTTTTGAGTCAGAATAGGAGAATCCTGGATTCCAAATAAGGGAACCATATCCAAATATCCATAGTGAAGGTTGCTTAGACGATGTAGAGAATTCTAGGCGCATTATAATAAGCTGAAATTACATTACTTGAAAATATGAGTCATTTTTAACCCAATGTTTGAGCAATCCATAGGATGCTGTACACAGTAGTTTAGAACACATACGAGAGCGTAAACAGTAAAACAGTGCTTATAGGAAAAAGTACCTAAACCGTTATAAAACTTAAAAAGAAAGTCGTTGATTATAGAAATAAGTAATAAACGAAGATTTCTTGAAATGCATGATAGGCTAATGCTATAGACACTTATATAGAGGAGGGGGCGGGCTATGCGGACGCATGCGAATGACTTTAAGTATGGAGCTATTGCGTCAGCCTGCCATAAGGTACAGTATAATCATTACCTAATAACAAAAGTGAATAAGAATATGAACGTAAAAATAAATCTTTATCTAAAAGATAATATGGTGAGAAACAAGGATAAAAACTCGGTTATAATACCAGCGGCAGCAGATGGATAGTACTCTTCGTAGATACAAAAGAAAGCTTACAGAAACATAATATAAAACTCAGTTTATTTTAAAGCTCATAAAATATACGCTATAAGAACACATTATGCGTCAAGAACTACATCACCACAACTAGAATAAAGTAGCAAAACTACGAAAATTTAGAGATAGATAGAGAAGCTAGATAAATAATAATATAAATTAAAAATAATGTCAATAATAAATCTTTTTAACCGCATAGTCTACGTGCAAAATATCAACTTTGGTAGTTCTGTGTATCGTACTGTTTGCACTCGTTCATATTGTGCTTAAAGAGCAGTGTAGGTCAGGAAAGACATGCGACGTTGTTAATGATCATTTGTGAGACAAATCAAACAGCAACTGCCAAGTGCTAAAGACAAATGGACGTCTCATTTAATAGAGCAATTGCCATTCTGTAGTTTCATATTAAGACAAACAAGATAAAACCTAAACAAATAACATAAGTACAGAATAATCTTCCGCTAATACTTGAAGATACTAAATAAAAGTTTCATAGTGATATTTGAAAATTTTTAGATTGTTTTATGATAGATAACCTTCCTTCAATGTGAGGTGCAATAATATTGGATTTCAAACAGCACAAAGGTACAAATGGAGTGCGCATATCAATAACTTCCAATATAATTAGAACTACACTTGACATTCCTATTGAAGATATAACCAGCAATTTATATTCATATAGATTTGCATTAATAGTCTAATTGAGAAAATAAGAACTGATAAGATAAGGAAGAGAAAGAGAGAGACATAGGACTATTCACTTTGAATAATCGCAGTAATTACATTTGTATATTGACCATAGCTCAAACCCCCTAACCACATATATGCGCAATTTATGAGCGTACTTTGCAAACTACAGATGACCCCAAAATGAAAATAAGTTAAGGATGTTTTCATTTAACTTTAGGTTTCTGTAACATTGATCAATGAGGTCATGTGCTAGTGATTTTTCACTTCTATGATTTTTAAGAAGACTACTTATTGTTTTAAAACAGCAGATTACATATTGCAGTCCACATAAAATTACCAGATCTATTTGCTTTATTTACATTACTAATTAATTTCATTCATTGATTAAGCAGAAAAAGACAACTACATGAAGCGAATCGATCACTACTTTCATCTTTAGATCACCAAATCTTCACCATTATTTCCAAAGTTAATTGTTCTTCATCCATGTATCATTATTAGAATGTTATTTTTTAAAATGAATTTGTTACAATGACACTTCTCTCTACGTATGAATGATGCAAAACCTACAAGAGAATCTATCTCTTAATATAGCTAAATTGAAATCCATAGTATTTTAAAGAACGTATTTCTTTCACTTTCGTTTTTGTATTAAACAGGGATTGCATCAGACTTGTCAACCACTTATGTGCTAATTTGATTATCTAAAGACATTTTCAAACCAAACGAGCAAGTTTTAGAGAATTTATCACTTATCATGGTGTTTTACACTTTACAAAAGAAGTATCGAAGGTAATGGAAATTCAATTAGCAATTTACACAAGCTTTCATATTACCCTCTAATTGCACCCTGTCCTGGTTTTAGCAATTCAAAGACCGCTTTCTCCGGTGACATAGAAAGTTAAATACTGGAAAAGGTATAAGTAAATGCTATTTCATTTTCCTATAAGCATTCAAACGCCTTAGTGAACATGTTTATCAACAATAACGTAGTGCTCCACGACCAGTATTTCATTTAATGTGCTTATCAATTAATAATTTCCTTCAGTCCTGGAACGAACTTCAAGAGCTTGTTTACGAAATGAAACTGGCTGTTAATTAGATGGAATATCCTCTGAAACAATAATACTCACTTAATGGTATAAATTTTTAAGTCCTGTATGGCTATTATAAAGAGAAATATTAATGTTCTAGCTATATTACCTAAGCCAGTTAAGCCTATGATTTTAATACCAATATCCGACACCTAATATTTTCACTAATGTTAATTGTGGTTAAACGCAAGTGAAATGAGAGAGAGAGAGAGTTTCTACAAACTATTCTCTTCATTCTACATTTCTCAACAGTTTATTTACTACTATAGATGAATCAGTAAACAACTTTAATGCTAACACTCACAGGCAAAATAATAAACCTGATAATTCAACCAAAGAAGTAATATTTCTTTCCTGGTAAAGGTTAGCTTATCAAATCTGTTAATATTTCATTATAATGTGGAGTTAAATTTTAAATCAAGATTAAATATACTCGTATATTGGCTTGTATATAATAAGCAAATAGCACTGTTAGTTTTTTTTATAATCAGCGCTTTCAGATACTAATTTAAAAGTTAATACGTCGAATTAAAAGTATCGTTGCATCACTAACAGATAGAAAACAACAACGTCCTTAGACATGACACAATAGTGCTTAACTATGTTCATGAAAATAAATATCAGTAGTTATCTTATATCGACTTAATAATAAATGCAGTTTTAAAATCTAGAGGTACTGGTCCTTAATATTGCAGCTACATATACAATGCCTAAGTGCAGTTGACGAATGAGGTAGCCAACTTGACTTTATGTATTGTCGTCTTACATTACACCGTAGCATGTGATATGATATAGCCACTTTTCTTCTTCAGTGTAAACCTCAGATGCCAGAATAGAGACTATACGAAAAGTAGACCTATTCAAATAATAACAGAAGGTAGCGAGGGAACGGGACTACAAACAACGATTGGACATCTAGTAAAGACCACTTCCAAACAAACCTAGATGCTTCAATATCCTATACCACTTGCTATTGTTATTACCTGACTAGATTTCCAAAACTTTTATCTAACAAACTCGTAAAAATCTCATAAATACTGAAAATAATAAATGTCAAAACTAGTTAAGGAACCAAGCCATCGATACTAAGCAAGATTATCGTTGACAAAACCAGATAATCATACATTTTGAATGTGAAAACTAATAGCCAAGTACATGGCATATCACAAAGTAAGGACTAAAGAAATAGAAATTATGCCCAATTCACGACTTCAGGGCTAGATTTCAAGCTCTGCTTGATGCAAGTTATTCTTTAACTATACGCAGATTCTATAGTTATAATTATATCAGAAACTCTAAATAATGGACTACGGATAAATCACAATCAAAGGGATTAAATCAGTCATATGCAGGACACAAAAGCGATTATTCCCATATAGATCAAGCAGAATAGAAGAAAAAACCAACAACAATTTTGAAAAAGTGAATCTGGTTGCAGTCAGGTTATACATAGGTGTAGAACAACAACAAGCAAAGGTGCCTAGAATGAAGAAAAACACGGGAAGACAAGAAATAAGAAGTGCTTTGTTAAAACGAATCTGTATTGACTTTAATTTGTCTACTCATCATCCAATTTAGGGTATACCGTATCTTGACCACGTTTCGAGGGAGGTACGAGATGCTTTGGCAGCTCGAGAGGAAGCTCATGACCTGTAATCATGATTCATATAAACTTTCACCTGTTATAGTTATCTACGCTGATAACGATCAACCTTTAACACGTGGTATGAGGATATGTATATACCTACTGATACGTTTAAACATTCAATACATACCTTCAAGTTTTAAATTGATCAAGTAGTTAGCAAGGGCAAACTCGTCTGAATCGAGTTGTCCATCCCGATCTACATCTGCCAATTTCCAAATTTTACCTAACACAGAGTTAGGCAATTTTGATTTCACCATGTGTTCTTTAGCGACACGACCTTCAAATAGCATTTTTCTTAACACTTATTTATAAGTTATCTATAAAATATTGAGAATCGAATTTTAACTATTAGTAATTATAAGTAATAGTACTTTGTTATAATATACTACTAATACATCTCTATTTTTAACCAATAGAAGACAAATTATAAACAAATGCTAATAAGTTCAAACGGACCACTGATAAATCCATCAATCGGTCCTAAACTCTCAAATGTGGTATCAGCCTGATTTCGTTCACGGCTTACAACCCATTCCGTTTCGTCTGCGCCTTTGTCGAAACCTTCTCCCTATAACAATAACGTGTCAAAATCATAAGACATCTGTACTCTAGGAAGGTTAAGCTCTTTGAAATTTTTTTCAGCGAAAGAAAACTTACAGCACAATGGAATACAACAACATAATTAAAGCGAAGGATAAAAAAGTAAACCCTAAATAAATAATGGCATATTCATGAGTAAGCATTGTTTGACTAATCAACATTACTAAAAATAAGCATTTGATGTAAAAGAATATGGGTGTAATAGTAAAACTCATGACTCACGAAGGGCAAGAAATTTCATTAAGGTAAGAAGCGGAAAAGTGGACCATTCACACATCAATAGTAAATTATTACGTAAACACCAATAGATTTTCTCAGTTAAACCCATTCCCGAGGTTAGTTTCAACATAAATAAATGTCATTACCAATGCGGAAACTGACCCATTCTGTTGAATACTAAAAACTATTCATTAAATGGTCTATTAAAAATTACGATTATAACACAAACGGATAAATAAAATTAAGTTCCATTTAAAGAGGTAACTGACCCGCCCAAAACCGAAGGGAGTCTCAGCCTCTTGTGCTTGAGTGAAAGCACCTCCTTTTACCGTTGGTTGCTCTACACTGCTTCCGTTAAGAGTTACACTCATCTGCGCTTCTTCTTTTGGAATTTGAGCCATCAGACGTGCTAAAAATTAAGATAATATTTTCTAGATCTTAAGTTCTAAAAAAATAATTTGTATTTCAAGATATTAATGCAAACCAATGTCACTAGCTAGCATTCCGTCCACAATTTCCAATAGTTTGGGCTTGATAGGATTAAATTTCGTAAAGTCTTGAGTCTGCAGCTTCTCCCTCATCTTGTTGACATCGGGGAAATCTCCCGGAGATATATTATGCTCACGCTAAATACAGTGATAACATTACAAAAATACAACTAGTAACATGTGCGAACCTGTAACTGCTCAAAGATTTTGTCCAAGTTCTGGATAAGTTCCTTTTTTTTTTTGTCTTTCCCTATCATACTCGGCATCTGCTTACGTAATTCAGCAATAATGTAGGCGTGAACCTAAGATAAGAATAAACACATGAAAATGGTATGTAAAAATATAACAAAATCATGAGAGTGACAAATACCTTAGCAAGTCGAGCCCTTTTTATCAGATCGTTTAGCTTTCTAAGTGCAGCATTACGTGGTAAGGCTTGAAGGTCTTGGAAGAGATCGTGCTGCTCGTCTTGGAATAACCGCCTTGAAAAGAAATAAATTACTTTCGTTACAATAAGTTAAAAAGGATTAATAGTTACGTAAATAATTAAATGATAACAAGAGACCTATTGATGTCGTAATGTAACGGGTGATCCCAAAATGATCCTATATACACACGAGATACCTCTGGAGTTTTGAACACCTAGGACATGGAATTTTAACGGATATTAGTATTTAAATGAATAAACTGGACGTTAGTTAGTAATACAATAGTAGATATTTAATTACATTATAAAAGAGAAAGAAAGAAAATACAAAAATCATGCAATGTCTGAGACATTAATAATCATACCGCGACGCCTGGATTAAACTCGTATTTCAGCTAAAATAAAGATCTGAGTGGATAGGTCAAAAACAAGCGCATTTGAAAGCATACAACAAAAATGACTGAAAGAAATAGAAGTATTACGGTTAACAATAGAATAAAATACTAAATAAAGTAATTTATACCTTTCCTAGAGACCACATCAATGCTCCGTATACCCTCATTAACTGTTGGTGATCCACCATGTCTGATTTGTTGAGTACAATGCGAATCTTATCCTCATTTCCTAAGCAAATAGTAACTATCAACATTGAAAGTAACAAAAGGTTTCAAAGAAAAACCCAAAATAAGGTAAAACATTTATTTAACATACCACTTAAAGCCTCAATACACCTCTTGAATTCATCCGAGATATCTAGCTTATGAGCATCAAACAGCAAAATTATTCTGTCGACTCGTTCAGCAAACCATTCTAACACCCCTGTGAAATCGTACCCACGATCAATTCTGGAAAAAAAACCCCTATATCATTGAATTTAACTAGCTTTTGTTTAGACCTCATTCCCTCTAGACAGTTATCAATGACGAATAACATAGCATACAAAGCAATACTATCGAACAGCAATATTATATTTTTGCACTAAACTGACGATAGAAACTAGTGCACATTGTCAGTTACTATAGATATCCAATATCCAGCAGCAAACTAAAATCTAAATATATATCGAAGACAATACATAAAAGTAATGTTAGAAGCAGTGAGCTCTCAATTACCCTCGTATATAACGTCGATCAAATGTCGATGTTAGAGAGTCGGAACTTGAAAATAAAAGTTCTTTTGGTTGCAAAATAAGTAAAAATAATCTTATAATAGATGCAGTTTATAAACTTAAACATTGGCCTATATAAGTATATATAGCAATTTAAAGTAATTTTCCCTAGTATAGGTGAAAAAAACGAATACTTTAAAGTTATAATTTCAATAAATTCCCACCTCTGTTTTTCACCAGACAAAATTCCTGGAGTATCAACAATAGTGACACTCTCAAGAACTTGATTGTTAAGCGAAGAACATTGAAAACGGTTCAGGAAGGCGTTTCCAAATCTTAAATATTACCATAACTAAAATTTTGTGGTGATAATTATTTTCAACAAAAATTAGTCATCCAAATATGATATAGAATATAATTAATCTACCCGCTGAGGGCTCTAAATTGTTTTTTTGCATCGACAACTAGGGCATTTCCAGGTACTACTCCCTCTTCTTCGCCATGCATAACGGCGATGAACCGATCTGTTGTAGGTTCGGGGCCAATTCGGATTCCCGGAAAATCCTGTAAAAGGTAAACACAGCTGATGTTTATATTCTGTCAATGAAAATATAAAAGTATACTACGCCAATGGATGAATCATATTTATAAAGCAACCTGCTCAAGTAGATATCTAATGAACGTAGTTTTTCCAGTTGAATATTGGCCAACTAGTAAGATCATTGGCTTTGCATCGAAATCAGGGTCATCTTAAAATAAACAAACTCACTTTTATAAGAATAAATAGACATGAACTAAGATTAAAATATACGAAGTGTAAATAAATTAATGAAGATAGATCTTACCAAGTGCTGGTGAATGAAATTCATGAAATTTGTAATGCTCTTCCAGTGGGTACAACTTCTGTTTATAAATTTTCCTCAGACCTTCACTAACTGAGTCAAGTACCTTTAAAAGAAGTAAATATTATGGACGTAGTAGAGAAAAAAATAAGCTAGAAATGAATTTTAAAGAGCTTATTTCAAAAATTCAGTGAAAAACACAAGAATCAAGTGTGTTATGAAAAATAAATGACTGGAAATGATACTAAAGCGTTCATATATATATATTTAACTAGAAGACAATTGTTTCTGGAAATTAATATTAAAGTCTTCAGTGAGTGACTTTATTGAAACCGTGTAATCACTATTAAGATTTAATATTAAATATATAGTAATCTATATACTTCATAAATTATAAGTTAATATAAATTCAATAAATATAGAACAGTATTCCGAACCAGTCTGTCTCACCTCCTTATTTTTTTTCTTAGAAGAATCTCCACCTAACCAGCTAAACATGCTTTTCGTTTTTTTTCTTCCACTGACCTCTTCTGTAATTACATATTTCAACACACAATATAAATACTACCTTACAATAGAAAGTCAACACCGTTTTAGAAATGTACAACGCTCAAATCCTAAGTAAATACGTCTTATGCTTTGGGTAATAATGCTTATGGAAAGCTAGTTTTTGTTTAAACACTAAGTTTTCGTTAATATTAGAGACGTGAAAGAATTAAATCAATGACTCAACGATATTGCTCTGAAAATAGTAACTTATTAATATGAAAATATCAAAGAATTGTACTTGATAGTATAATTATAATAATTATTACTTTAGTAAAATCCTAAAGGTAAAATATCGTGTTAAATTCAAAGATAAATAATAGATAGTGGAATATATAAATATATATATATATGTGTAATACACATTTTAGTATAATAAAATATTGTTTGCGCCTGCACAAATTATATACGCAATGCACTTAAACCCACAATCGAGCACACAGACGGCCAGCGGTTTCAACCAGCAGTGAAATCAAAGGCGACGCGAAAGAAGCAAAAATGCGCAATCAATAGGAAGGTCGAACACAAGAGTTGATAGATCATTAAACATTTCCTGCTCTAATATAACACATGAGAACCGTGATCCTCCAATAAACTCCTGAATGATTATAACAGTTCAAGTAATTACTTGCTTCATTATTCGGCGTTCTTCACAAATAGCTACTTATTCTCAAAAACTAGATGATCGTATTCACTATTATAATTTCACTTGTGATGGAAAGTAATTAATAATAATCGACATGTGGTCCTTAGTCACTACGATAAGTGTATAATCGTCCAATACATTGTTGGAAGGTTTGTTCTTTCAGTGACGTGAGTGATGAAAAACAATGAGTCACAAAATAGATTCCAAAATATGACTTATATATTTACAAAAATGCAAGACACGTTTATTAATATAATGCTATATATAATATATTTATTATAAGACATTATTTTGCCTATAATAGTGATTTTTATTTATTGCACGATAAAAGCATAAACAAAACAAAAACTCCAGAGACTGACTACAAAAAAATGTAAAGTTGAAATTTTAGAACTAATTATGGTTCATGAATATGATATAGATTCTAAACACCAGGCTCAACATGAAATCATTACCGCTAGACTTAAATTAAAAATCCAAATAAAAAGTGATGCACAGCTTTTGCGCAAACTAGCAAATAGTCTGTAATCGATGCTTGGACTGCAGTATATGGATTTTAGTAGTGATGCAATAGGCCAAGCTTTAGGTTAAGTTTGTTTAATAAGTGTATATATGAATTAATAATAGTGCTAATAATATTATTAGTAGTAACAATAAGGGACTATATGCAATTAAAGTGGAAAATAAGAGACGCATCAACTTTCAAGGTATAAACTGTAGGTTACGACGGAGACATTACTCGAGGACAATAAGACATTGTTATGCGCAGATCGATTGTCGCTCCGATTTAGTTGATGACCGTAGTGAGTCACTTGCTAGCACAATAGGAGAAAAGGCGTGATTTTTATGTGATATTGAATAAGTTGGTGAATGAATAAGAAATAATTGATGGTTGCTGACGATTAAGAATATAAGATGCAAACAAATGATGCTTTATAGGTGAACTTAGTCAATTTACTATAAAACAAGAGGAAGCTAAGAGATAAGATAAAGTAAGATGAGCGATAAGTCAATAACAACGTCAATTCCTGCAAATAATTTGCTAATAATGATGGAATGCCTAGTTATAGCTATTATTGAGTTGTACATTATAATATAACGCTACAAATGACTAGTGCTCTCGAGGAGTGGCTTATACTTTTAATAAATACATGCTTAAGTACCTAGTAATCAATAGCCATACTATTTTATAGTGACTGAATTGCATTAATCCTCACAAATATAGTTAACTGCATACGTACTGATATTGCTCTATGTAACCGGATATTCATCGGACAGTCGCATTGATTGATTGCTGCACAATCACACCCATCCAAAAATTGCAAAAATCTTTGATAGACAGGAGTCAAAGTTTAACGGGATGTAATAGTTTAAAGAAGGTAACACTATCAGCTTACAGGTATATAAACATAAAAAAATATCTGCTATTGCATAATAGCGTTTCACGGCATGAGACAACTACTTTCTAGACGCAAGAACTGTGGGATGTCTAACTGAATGAGGTCAGCGGGATTCTTTGCGAATTGAAATGGATAATCTTGCGAGAAATGCCAAGAGAACTTATCGCATATATTAAATCATAACAAATAATTCTTACGATGCCAGTGAGATAGCTGTCTGGGAATGATAAATGTGCTGAGCAGAATAGTATATGAAACACTTTGACAAAGACACGTGTCAACGAGATACCCTGTTTTGATTCAATAGTTCAACCACAGCATCAAAACACGAAAGACGTCATGAAAACATAACTTATGTAGATATAATGTATAAATGTAGTTTAGTGTGTATATAACTTTAAAAATTTTGTTAAAGCAACACATTGCTAATTATCTAGTTTTGAAAAATTCACCAGTTTTATTAATTCGAAGTGGTTGAATGAAAGAGATCATGTATCAAGATGGGAAGTCTGAAACAAAATGGCTAATAATAGTATTCTTGGTATTTAAAATTGTACACTAATTCATAGCGAACATTTGTAATAAGTAAATAGAACAGTATAATCTGTTCTTAACATACACCTCTTTACTGATATATTCACAGCTCTAAAACTGCTTAACATTTCTTTTTATTAAATTATGCTAAATTTAACTCCTAAATCCTGAATCACTTTCTTACTGTTGAATTTCTAGTTCAAACAACAAATGCACCATATCAGTATTGATTGGAACCCAAGTTCATCAAGGTTTTTTGGAAAATACGCGATTAGATTAATTAAGGTCATAAATGATATTTTGATACATAGATGTCAACTATATATCAGCGGTCGTTCACAAAAGAGAACTATGTTATCAAAAAGTAAAGTCTGTTTCTACCGCAAAACAAATATCACCGCAAAAGTGGGAAGAACAAGATAGATCAAGCTAAAAATCTGAGAGCGTGCTGTTCGTTACCATGAAAATTCTATAGAAAAACACATTTTACTTGATCGGTTTTGCTACTAAAAGCAAATTCTATGGATGTGAAGATACAATTCCTTGGTTTGATGATATTTGAATAGAAATGGAAGTAAGAAAAAAAATTATTAGCTTAGGTAACATTTTTCAATTTTTCACTACTAACTATGACATTAATAGACTTAAAAAACCTAGTAATTAGTAATTTATAAATAGAGGAACATTATCAAACTGTATTAAGTCATATTAGTGACTGTTGGATTTTTATAGTACAATTTATTTAAAATAATAGTTATACTTATGTAACAAGATATATCTGTCACATACCCATTGTTGGTGGTAGAGCGTTCCTAGGCAGAGTTGGAAATGAAAGGCGACCTCTTGAACTCCTATAGGGTAAAGTTGATCTTTTGAAATGAGAGTTATTTAGAGTGATGGATCGAGACGGAGTAGAAGTTCCTGAATTAGATGAGGAACTGTGAGTTGTAGGCGACGTAAGTGAATTTATCCCCAGAACACTATTAGAAATTTCGGATGGTATCACAGAAAGACGACGTGGAGGAGGTGTCGGCTGTGATGGTGAGTCTAATTCAGCACTATCTTCGATTATGTCGGAAGTTGCATTGGTTACCTCTAAGTTTTGGTGAAGTTCATTTTCCAGTTCTTTATTACAAGATGAACGACGAATTGGTTTAGGAGGAGCAGTGTCCAGCGTCATGTCATTTGCAACAACCGTTCCAGAATCCATAGCACCATTTGAAATTGTGGTTTCCTCAGAAGCTAGTTCTTCAGGAATCATTTCTAGAGTAGTGGAGAACTCCGGTTTCTCTTCTATTTCAGAGATAATTTCTTCCACAGTTTTCGCAGCGCACTGTAAATTCTCAGAGAAATCTTCCGTCTTCTCAGTATTTTTACTAGCAGATACTTGTTTGATAAATTCTTCGGTCGTTTGTTTGACAGTGATTAATCGTTCAGTAATCGCTTGAGTTTCTTCTCGAGTTTCTTGAATTTCGTCGATTTCGTTCAAAGGCGAACTGTCGTTAGTTTTAAAGGCAGAGCCGATTTCCTCCGAAGCAACAAGACTGTCTGCCCTAATGTTTTCCATCGTTTTTTCTAGGGTCGCTTCGATTTGTATGGCATTTGTTGATGAATGAACTGACATAACTGGCGCGATTGACCGTTCACAGTCGGCAGAATGCCGGCGGAGCGCCACAGTCAGTGATAACACTGCGTCTCCGCCTGTTCACGCTATTTTCTGTCTTTGAATCAGATTGCTATGCTATTGTGAATAAGAAAGGCTTAGATAGCAGCTGTCACTTCTGTCAAATAATGACAGTTTTTATAAAACCGAGAAAGTGTTAAAGAGCTGTTAGACTATTATCTACAGAAGTACTGATTCTAATGAAGCAACAAACGCTAACTAGTGATATTCCTACTGAATGACTAATAAAACATTAATTGAGAATAGTGGGGTTAGATCATTCGTTAATTATTTTAAATTTTTGATCCTGCGTACATGATTTGAAAAGCATTAGCCAATGTGAATAATATAATAAGATAAACTTTAATAAGGCTAATGTATTGTTATCCTATTTGTTTAACATTCCAGACATAAATTTAAGCTATGCATCACCAATAAGAGTATTTTTAAGTGGACGAATATTGAGAAAATAGTTGTTATTTCTTCTTCCCAAAACTGCAATAATAATTTAATTTTTATATTAAAAAGTCCATAGTATCTGGGAATAAAAAAAAAGAAAAATACTCAATTTGTGGTGTAGAAGTGTAAAATTCAGTAGCAACTCAAGTGCAAAATTTCATCTACTGCGATGTATTACAAATTGTGACTCAGTTTTTTAAACTTTGCCGCATTTTTTTATTCATAATACTATTCGACCATCTCTAGCTCAAATGCAGTTCAATAGCGGAAGCCTTATCCACCAAAGTTACAGACGAATAAAATTAAACCTTAATTATATATAAATTTCTTGATAATTGGGCAGAGGACGGCGTGGTTTTTTTTATATAAAAAAAGTGGTATATATATTATTCGATTAGAATCTGATATGGTATGGGAAAACAAAATGTGCTTGCAGCAGTAAGACGATTCAGTGGACTAGGTTAGTAAAACAAAGCAGTTTTCATTAAGTAATAAAAATAACAGTTGCTTTCAATGCTGATAATTATTTTTGAAAATAACAATAGTAAAATTTAGAGTTTTAGAAAACCATACAATTAGTATTTTTTATGTAAAATTACAAGAATAAAATTAGATAAGAACGATATAAATATTTACTTACCATTTTCACTACGAAATCGAATATTATTATCGGAAAGTGTCTTCATGTACCACATTGTTCAACAATGATATTTGCCGAAAGAGGGGTATGTACCACAGAAAAGCAGATTATACAAGTATTGAATTGGCGAAAAGACACGTGACGCAGGTTGCGCTACGAAGTCCACAAACAGAGAACGAGTACATTGTCCTAAGCCAATATCTAGATAAAGATAAAGCTAGACTGTATTCCCAAGATTATTGTTTACATTGGAGATTCACCACTTCTCACCATTCTTACACACTATAGTGAACTCACTGCTTTAATGTGTTTTGAGACGTTGCCAACGCCGTTATGAAATTGGTCCTTGGTAACCAAAATCCAGATCCAACCTAGCAGTTTGTCGATGATGTAATGGTGCGTTTATTACTTTTAGTTTGAGCAATCACCAGCAACTAATAATTTGTGGATTTTACGAGAAACAAAACTTGAGAGAGCAATGGTTAGTATTTATTACAGCTTAATATAATTTTATTTATTTATTTATATGGTTCTTCAAACATACTTATATCTAAATATACAACGCTGATTAACCGTTTGTGAATTTTGTGTTGTTCTTCGTATGATAGCTTTCCCTCTCTTTGACACTCAGAAACCAGTTACGGCACTGACTTCTTAGAAATAGAATCTGTGAAAATGGATAGCAATGAAGTGAACCACTATATCGCAATTCCTAATAGATCAAAGCAGAAGAGTTTAGCGAATATGAAGTAACTACCTAAAAAAAAGCATGTCTATTTTTCTTTTTAATTTAAAACCAATCGTACATTAAGTTCTTCATTGTATTACTACTGAGTGTTAATTGTAACCTACTTTCCGTTATGGACATGAGAAGATTTGAGTGCTATCTTTTATCTTCCATTATTATCCTATGCAATTGTGAAACTCTTTGAGAGTCTCAAATTAACTATTGACAGTATGAATTCTGTATTCAAGGAATACCTCAAATAAATTTAAATGCAGAATAGGAAAGTGTCTTTCTTCTTTGCACAACTCCATGTTTAAAGAAAAGTAAGAATTAGAAAAAAACTAACCAAATACTATGGATAAAGTAAACCAATCTTACTACTTTTTACCATTTCCATTTTAAAATTATTTATAATTCTAAAGTTTATTTTTAGAAAGTCTCTATTATTTTAACTATCCTCCGTTTGTGTTCCGCTTGCCACTGGCCCACTGTAGATGCATTGTTTATCCTTGATGGCACGAGGAATACCAATCCATTCGAACATCAGGCTCAAATTTCATTCGTTAAAAAAGTAATGTTTCATAAAGATATATGAGGAAAATCACGACTTATAAACCACAGTATTCATTATTATTATTATTATAAAAGATTGTTCCAGGTTTTCTCGCAGATTTTCATATCTGAATCCGGGTCACAAACTGCTGTTGCACAATTTACTCCACAAATTAGAGTAGAGGTGGACCTAGTTCAAACTAAGAGCAGTGCTGAAGCTGAGATAAACTTACAAGTTGAATTATTTTTATGGTGGATTTTTTTTTACATCAAATGTCATTAATTCGTCCGGCTTCAGGGAATCGTTTACTCTCCATGTGATATTGAACCTGAGAGCGAAAAATGTTCTCCGTTAGCCAGTGTCAATTCAATGGCTAGGCTGATGCTAACCAATGGTAACCGAAAGTGGATACATGATGTGATTGTGGTAATTTCAACAAGCAAATACAAAATACCCCACGTGGTCAGTTTATATAAGAAAAAATAAAACTAAATCATTCAAAAGATTATAACTACATCAATTTGAAATTATTATATACGTTTTTTATTGTACATTTAGTGTTTCAATAAATAACCCTAATAAAGTATAAATACCTTTAGCTCTCCAAGGAGACTTTAATATCACCAATATCACCGATTCACGTCTTCTACATTGTTGTTGGAAGTCTGACATCGAGTTTCGATAGTTTTGAAGCATCTGCTAATTCTATTCAAATGAATGCAATCGATTTTAACGCTCTTAGCCATCTCGTCGATCCTCTTTGTGAGAGTGTGAACGCATTTGTGAAAGGTAAAAAATAAATATCTTTTTTAGATAAAAATAGATTATTTTTTAAATTTGTGAACGATTTATAAGAGTTAAATTAAAATACGCTAAGAACGACAGCTTTTACGAAAAGTGTATTGCTAGTGTTTATAGCATTTAAAAATCCTTCCAAAAAAGCAAAAACCGCGCTGCTTATTAGACATCGTGGTAACCATGGCTGTTGGGATGTGTCTTTCGCTCGAAGCCACTTTTCTTTGCTGATGAGCAAGACTATTCCCGACCTCACATGGTGGAACTACCTCAACTGGAATGTATCTAAATGTGTACTATCTAATGAACAGAAAACAGCATGGTGGACTACAGCTTGTGAGTAATAGAATCATAAGCTTAGTTTTTCGACAAAAGTCATGTATTTTTCAAAGTTTTACGCGTATTTTTCTAGTGCTACTTAAATTATACCAAATTATGATTTTGGATTTTTATCATTAATTAGTTATTCGATGCTCCAACAATCACTTACTGTTAGTAATTTATTATATTCGATTATATTACTTGATAACTTCAAGGCAACTCACCGTCTTATCGTGCTTTTGGGGCAATCGGTTGGATTGTCACTGGTATTCTCGTCATTGTCTTTCTACTAATTATAGTCATATTATGCTACGCCATTTTTTCCTACAGATATGAAAGTAAGAAATGTTCTTTGTTTTTCTACTGCAACATATGTTTTTACTTTGTTTTTGATATACTGGCATCATTAAGTAATTTTATACCTCTTTGACATTTTTGGTTAAAAATGGTATTTCAGACAGGAGTCTGATTAAAAAAGTATATGATACAGAGAAAGCTCTTCGTTCACAAAATGAATATTTCACAGCCAAATTACATGCTAAACTGGAAGATCAGATAAAAGTAGGCGAAAAACATGCTGAAGAGCTGCGGAAACAACAAGAAGCTATGCAAGTAAATGAATTGTTTAAAATAAATTCAGCATTAACAAGAGTGTAGCAATAAGTAATATATTTATTTATAATACTTTTTCATATTTATAATTTTTAACTGTACATAAACGAAAAGTAAACATTTTCGTAATCTGCAGGCTCAGAATCTAGAATTACAACGGCATTTCCAAAAATCAACCAAACTTGCCTCGTCTTCTGCACAATCACAGCCAATAATCATCCCTTATTACAGAGAATTTCCTTCCGTCGTTCAAGAAGGTATAGAATTATAAGTAATTATCCTCTTTGTATTAGTAAATATTATCAGCCCAATTCTTCTCATACATTATATCTAAAGTTGTTTAGGCGTGTCCCAGCAACCACAAAGACACCACACAACATATATAGAAAGCAAGGAAACTCCGAAAAATACGGATTCATACGATATTGTACTAATAATTTATAACAAATTATGGGAAAAATCATTTTTTAAATTAACATAGGGAATAACATTCTATCTAAATTCTCCTCTAACTACTAGTTTTTTAGGCGGATACCGTTGCTAGTCATCCATTGAAAGAACTACAAATTAAGGATAATCAAACACATGGAAATCCCACTTCCATAACAGTCAAAATGAAGCCAAAAAATGATGGTAATAATAAAATACAGTGCCGAAATAGTTCCAAACAAATAATACACCATGTCTTATTTATTTTTTCCCACTTTGTTGTTTTATTAGGTACCACGATACCCGATAATGATGATAATGATATGGATAAGCTAAATGAAACTCTTAACACTTCCAAAAAGTTTCATGATGCTGCCACAAATCGTAAGGATAAACGAGAAATTTCTATATTGGATCTAAATGGTTCTTCTTCTGAAAAGTGTGAGTTATAGGACTGAACAATAATATCACTGAACATCAAAAAGGTCTTAAAGGAGAGCAAGCATGTAAATTAGCTTTTATATTCTTCTAATAGTTGTTTAATTTGAGTATGGCGTTCTGAGAATCCTTCACTAATAGAAGAAGAAGAAGGCAGTGAGATAACTACTGATTCAGGATTTTCTGCTTCTGCAGGTTAGCTAGCCGGAAATTATTTGATACGATCAAAAAAAATCTACATAGATTTTATTGTAGGTCATCTACCACCAGATCACCCAGCAAGAACTCTTCCACCAATTGATATTATGTTCCTTGTAGATAGTTCCAGCAGCATAGGCATAACGAATTTTGATATAGTTAGTGTAAATGTAGATTAAACATATTAAGTTATATTTTAGAACTAAATCTTCATTACATAAACTTTAAAGTAGTATTACCCAGATACAATAGAAAACCAATTGTTCACATTAGTACTGCTATGAAAAAAATAAAATGCCGTGTAAAATAATGTTTAGATCAAGTCTAATATCGTCCGCATTCTGGACGACATCGACATTGCACCAGGACGTTCACGAGTATCTGTTGTGCAATATGCGCAACAACCGAGTGTTGTCTTTGGATTCGACAAGTACTATTCAATATCTAGCGTAAAAAGTAAATTTTCCACTAATTACATTGTAGCTTAAAATATGCCTGTTAAATTTGTTTTTTTAGCTTAAGCATTATTATAATAAGTAACGAGATTATTAATGCAGTTGTTTTATGGTAATGTTTCCAGAGGGTGTTATGCGCATGTCATATACAGGTGGAGCCACAATGCTTGCCAAAGCCCTCTCATTTGCTGCTGGCTTACTTTATCGTGAGCAGAATTTGAAGCAAGGGAAAAGAAGAAAACACAAATTGATGCCCACTCCAAGACATGATAGATTGCAGGTTGAAAATGCCTACTACATATGATTTTAAAAGTTCGAAAAAGCGATATTAACTAGTCGGATCTTTATGTTTCATATGATTCAAAGATTTGTTATAATAGAATGCCATCAGGGTATTAATAATTATCTCAGGTGTTATGCATACTCTCAGACGGTGCATCAGAAGACAATATAGATAAGGCAGCGTCAAATTTACATGATAAATTACAAGTGAAGGTAGTTATAGATTAAGAACTAATAAGTTTTTAGATGTGCTAAATATTACCAAACTGTGGTAACCTACCTATTATAGGTCTTTGCTATGGTGACACGAAGCTTTAATAAAGAAAAGCTATATCCAATCACAAAGTTTGAAGGATCTGTATTTGTCATGGATCAAAAGGAAAGTATTAGCATATGGTTATGGAGACAGCAGGCAAGTATAATTTAATATAAAGATTATAGGACAGAATACAATTTATTAAAAATGTACATAGCATCATTCAAAAGATTTCCAACTTTGCAATTTTTAGGAATTTATTCATAAGTATTTGTATGTAGAGGTATATAGAAAGTATTTCAGCGACTATGGATAGAAAACTATGGCGTGTATTTCGAAAAAGAGAAGTCTATCCCTCTTAGTAGTAAGCAGAGTCCGAAGAAAACTCCGAAATAAAGTTAAGATACCAATTATATAGTTGCATATAAATTCATTAGCACAGATTATATGGTGAATCTATCATTAAAACGGCTCGTTATACCTGTACAAATTTTCTCCCGTCTTTCGATAGTAGCAGAATATTGACAAATATGTGTAACATACTGTAACCTAACGTAGTACCCATTAAATCGATATCTGTTAGTTTGTTTTATTTATCTCAACACTTTATCGCAATTAATTTATTACTCATAAATTTTTTGTTAGTATATTAGTTACCGATATTCATGTCTCTACTAAATTTTAAATCAATCGTCATAATTATTCTGTCCTTTTAAAATTCCTTCTTCTATTTCCTCTTCCTCTTCCGTTGCTTTCTAAATGTATTTTAACCACTTTTTATTGATTTTGAGGCTTCATGAAATTATAACAAATTTTGGCGAATATAAATTTGATTAGTATAAAACGCTCATAAATATGAATTAAATCATGTTAGAATAAAAGAAAATTTTCACATGAAGTCCATAATATAAAAGAAGTATTGCAAAAACAATACCTACTATGCCCTAAGGTTTTACTTACATTTGAATTTTTAAATCAATCCAACATACTTCTAGATGTACAATAGGTTTGAAAAAATTTAGTTTCACTTCTGTTCAACTCACCTACCAATTAATACAGAGGTATACTGCTTTAAAATCAGTCAATCTATTTGATCCCCTTGCTTATTGTTCCGTACATTCTTCGACTTTTACTCTAGCAGACATACACTTTCAAATTGACTGTAAAGCTTTATATTAAACATGTCCATTGATATTGAAAATAGCTTAGTAATACAGTATTTGCTTCTTTACTTATAACGGATTAAATCAAATAATAATCTCGCCACACTGCAAAAACGCTCCATTGCAAGAAAACCAAAGCCGGCATAACCAGTTCCAATGGCTTCAATTTTGCTCTGTGTCTCTGCACCTTTTCTGTCTGTGTTCATCCAACTAGAGTCAAGAGCCGACATGTCGAATCGGTTGTGAGAAGCTCCTGGTCTGTGATTACTTACATGCTGTAAAAGCATTCGTGACGCCTGTACTCTTTTGCAACTTTTAATATAACATCTAAAAAATAAACTTTTGTGTTTATTTGGATATAGCAACAATAACTTTATCCCCATCCTCTTTCTCACCCTCAAGATCGAAATGGAAGATGAAAAGGTTATTTTTTCTCTTATGTGTGGTTATATATTTTTCCGTCACTTCGACTTTTCATCTTATTTTTGATAGTGATATTGCTAACAAATTAATATTTAAATAACTTTCTACGCAACTGTCTGAAAAATCTGTACCTGATCACGATTATTTTGATTTTTGGATTTATGCATTAAAATATACTTATCGAGATATTCTGCATTTTATGCTTAATAATATATGCTGACCACTTTGTGAAATCAATATTGAATAATAAGTTTTTATAATACGAAGTTAGAGGTATATGCGATATGTAAATATTATTCTTCACTTTTGCGCTAAGGAGAATTTTTATTTTAAGACATGGTCAGGGGATTTTAATGATACAGATATGTTTTGCGGTTACACAAATTTTTAAGGCAAACGCTGTTTCACTTGCGGAACTCGATCGCACCTATGCTGAGCACAAAGCTAGTTTTGAAAAATGGAAAGTAGAAAATAGGTTAGTATAGTTTATTCTGCCTAATACATTTTATAGCTGTCTTTTTTCTGAATACCATACTGTATTGCTATTTTTTTAAAACATAATCAAAGTGTCAATACAGTTTGAAAAGGTTATACAATTGTGCTTATTTTTTAAATAAATGTCGTGTTTCTACTTTTTCATTAACCTGTGGCTTCAGTAGCTTTGAGTCATGAAATGTTTTCGTGCAAAGTATTGGCGACGAGGATACATAGGTTATTTGACTTTTCAGCCGGCAGTTAGGAACGGAATCATATAACCAATATGTAAAACAGTTTATGGATTGGGAAAAGGAAGTGATTACTAGGTGAGTATTCGTGCACACTATATAAAAGGTGCGTGGGACGATTATTATTCCTTTTAGTGTTAAAAAAATATATAACACTATATGTAGTAATCTAGCATTATATTTATGAATTGATATCTATTATTTATGATTAATTGTTATCTTTGTATACTTTATGTGTGGCTTATTTAATTGAAGATTTGCTTACATGAAAATTTCTAAAATATATGCTAGCCAAACAATTACTGAAATACCTTAGGTTCAGAGCAGTGGATTTATTGTTTTGTCATATATATAAGGGAGGATTATTTGATATTTAAGTTTTCTTTAAATAGGAAGAAGGTTCTCTCAAATTCTTTGGAACCGAAGCCAGTTTCGGGACCTGAAAATGTTGATTCAATTTTAGGTTTGTTTGACAGTTTCTTAGAAGTTGATAGCGTCATTTACTTCTTATTATTCTTGCTATTAAGGTGATCTTCTTGACGATGTGAAACCTATGGAATTTCTTATGGCATTAATGACAATGCAGATGAAAGATGTTACCTTCTTACCTAATGTATTAGCCAATTTCCAAAAAGTTCAAAGTTAGTGTATATTAAAATCAATTGTTTGATTTTTATAGATGCGCAATATTTTGAATTTTGAGTTTTTTTTAAATAATTGTTCTGCCCATGAATTTAAGATGGTCAACTAGAGACTCAACCAAAGCTCGTTGTTCCTACTCCGCAGTTCAATCCTGCTGTCGGTTAGTATATTTTGCATATTTAAGTTATTCATCTATTACACTTAATTTTGAGATTACATCTATAACTTGAGTTTGATTTTTCTTAATATATTTTTTATACCTTAACCATTCTATTTTCATTTCATAAGATAAATTCTAGATTTTTTTAGCCCCTCCATCTGTTTCATTTGGATACCACTCTGCTGTCTCTGTCCAACCTCAGCCTACTGTTGTTCATTCGACTCCATCATCTGTATCAGGATGGGGTGCTTCTCAGTTACCCAAGGCATATAGGTAGGTTTTCTATGGTTGTTTTTTAAGTTTGTAAAGGTGGCAAAAACATAATAATATGATTTCCGACCGCCATCTCCCGTGCGAGATTACAAGAATCCTACAGCTACGATGCCTTTCCGAGACTTCAGTCAATAAGTAATTTACATATATAAGACTTTTACATGCTGTTTGACAAGTAAATTTTATCTTTGTTTGTGCTATCATTTAGGCATTAGAACTGTATACTGACTAGTTTATTTAGATACTTTCTCTTTATTCTTAGGAATATTCTCTTCAACTTACAATTAGCGTAATTTATGGTTTTTACTCCAAACTTCAGTTCGTGTTTTATTTATATTATGATAGTTTATTTCTGCTCATTTATTATATTGCAGTTTATGCGAAACGAGTAATTTCAGAACGAATCTTTGGCAGTGTTTGTGGTTATGTTAAGAAATTTATTTTGTATTCAGATAGTAAAACTGAACATTAAGATATTAGGGCAAGAATATATTTATATACCATTATTTGGATTATCTATGGAAAATACTGATATAAGATTATTATTTGTACGATAACTCAGGGCGGTCGAACAACGGTTCTATGAAATCATTCAAACATTGTAAATTTAGAATTTTCATGGTTTAGCTTCACTACGCATTATTACTTCTCGCCTACCCCATATTCATGATATTTGTTTGGTTTTAATATTCCTGTCTTCCAATGCTTTCTTCTGTTTAGTTTTTTCATCATTATTTCGGCATAAAACGCGTGAAGATTCTGATTCGAGAACTCATGCTGAGGTGGGCGAACCAGAATAAATATGAATACATGGAATCTTAGCTAAACGAATATGTATATAGTATCTTTATCCCAGTATGGTGAGTTCTACAAATTTCGTAAGTGAGCGTTTTATGGAGCAATGTTGATATGGGTTAAGTCAATTGGAGAGTTAGATCATGGTTTACAAATTAGATTGAGATTTAGCTGTTTTGGAAACTGATAAGCTTAAATATGCATTTTGACGAGTTTCCTGGCTATTTGTCCTTCCTAAATTTCTCTTAGCAAGTTGATTAAATTAGGAATGTATAAAGTGAAAAATAGGAAGATATTTCCCGCAAGAATTGTCATCAGTTTATAAGGAAAAAATTGAAATGAGCAGTAGTTTGAAAAGATGCTGTGGGTACCTATTCTACTTAAGATGAACCTATAGAAATGATTATTTTTAGGAAACAGAGGAAAAGGTCAATTCTAAAACAAGGGATTCTCAAAATAAAAATAAAACAACTTGTGCTCTGACAGGGAAATTGAAAGCTCGGGCACGGTAGACAAATTATATTAGCAAAAGAAGTATTAAATTATTTGGACATGTTTTTGCATTTCTGAATAGCAACAAATGCAATAACTTCTAGCCGTTTATAGAAATTTTTGAAAAACGAGTTCAGGAGAATTTCAATGCAGTCAACTCAAGGAGATTCTAGAAGTGCTGAAACAATGAGTGACTATTCTATTTCAATTAAAAATTTGTCAAATCAGTCGTCTCGTAAAAAGAAATCAAAAGATAGGTTGGTTAGGGAGTCATCAAATATATGGGGTCGCATAGTGAGGACCGCAAGTTACACAGGAGAGCAATCGAGTGCCATTTTTTCTCCGTCGCCCATAACTTCATTCAAAGTGGGAATTTTTCACATCTGAGCACAGATTTTGGATTGGATTTACGACCTAGTGCTCAGCGTGCCAGTCTCAACCCTGAGATCCACATGCACAAAATGGAGCTGCAGCTAAAGCAGTAAGATAAGTCTCTCTTATTTGCAGTGACAAA
>JAJAVP010000009.1:127526-163542 GCA_020740425.3 Heterorhabditis indica | reverse complement strand
TAACGCTATAAATAAGTGAAAAGACGGGAATTTATTTGAGTTATGAATAGTTGTACCGGAGGACTTCAAGAAAACAGCTAAAACTCTAGCATTCACCTAATACTAGAATTTAACAGTTTCTCAGTGACTATAGTTTTATTACAGAATATTCAACAGTTGTCTCCTGTAGATATAAAGATTTTACCAAGTGGAAATCCGGTGATCAAGAATAATAACAATAATGGAAAACTTTTCGTGAATGGCCAACCATTTTGGACTGAACAACGACGACCCACAAAAGAAGATAAAGTTAGTCAATGAAAATTATAGATCTACCAGAATTTCTAATATGCTTTTAACAGGAAGATAGTGAAACTGAAGATGATTTACCACTGAATTCTGAGGTAATCCTTGATGTAAATGAAGGAAAGATCAAACTTGTTAATATGCCATGTATCCCGTAAGTTTACCATAACCTTTTATTTTAATAAGTTTTTGATAAAAAAGAACCGGAAAATTTTAGAATTATTCTGGATTCAATGAATGAAGTATCAGAGCTAAAACGGAGAGATAAGCTATTTTTTAATAGAGATGTACTGTTTGGCAACACTGTTAGGAGTATGGTTAATATTAGTGGTTTGTTTATAAACAAATAAATAAATGAATATATATACGTTTAGAATTATAATAGCAGGGAATCGGCACTGTGGGAGCACCGGAACGTTTCCATTTTGGTATTTTATACAAATACCGAGGGTACTATATAATGCACTTTTCAGAGCGAGTACCTACATTAATTGTGACAAAACAAGAAAAATCTGTAGGCATTCATCTCATTGAACCAACTACCTCTATACTTTACAGTGTCGGTACTCTCTCGATGCTATTTAATTAATGAGTATTTGGGGTTAATGTTGGCTAGCGAATGTATTCATGGATATAGATGCCCCATTTTAACACAGATTCCTTTTACATCTAGATTATTACCTAAATGGTTTAGCGAGACAAATTGACATCAACTGTGAGTACCACCTTCAAAGCCCCATTGCAGTACAATCCAAAAATGAAGTGAAGTAACTGTTCTACCTCTCTATAATAATTATACTTATTACATCTGTTTGATGTCACTAATAAAGATAAATATGATGCAGCAATAATAGTTGTTATTGTAGGTGTACATTCCCTATCACGCCTATTTATTACAATGATTTTTTTCTTCAAATGTTATCAAACAAGACCATATTGAAAAGCCTTTCGCGAGTATATACATCTGGAATCTAATCTCCCTTATCCGTAGATCAGAATCTTGTACAAATGAAAGCGTTATTTTAAACCAGACCATAAAAACTTATACATAAGAGACACAATCCTCGTACCCATTCTTGTAATTTTATTAGAAATAATGGAAACACATTCAAATGTCTATTGAAAATTTTGTATCTCCTGGAGCATTTATTTTACATTATGTGAGACATGACTACAATAATTGGTTATTGTATTCACAAGAAATAAATATTAGTAAGTTACAATATCAGTACCCTTAGTAGATGATAGACGTTATACGCAGTCAATAGTCAGTTATCAGTAAAATTAAAATATGGCCATGTGATTATCTCAGAAATATACTCTCTGCAATCATACGAGTCACCTGATACGGATCGCAATTGGAAGATGGACGACGATCTTCAAGATATCCCTAAAAGAAAAAAAATTAGAAAAATGTTAATAGAAACTTCTAAAATAGTAAACCTCACTTTTCCTGCTTTTGCTACACCCCTAGGAATACGAACGGACGCTGATCGATTAGCTACTCCCCAAGAAAACTCCTCTGCCGAACTCGTTTCATGTCTCCCGGTCAATCTTTAAAAGTTACTGTTTATTTGTATTAATTGTATTAGCTTCTTTTATGAAAATAATAACCTATGTTTGTTGTCTTCACCATTATGAGGATCATACATTCGGATACATTCTTTGTGGGTAGCCTCCAGTTTAAGCATTGCCTGATTATATGATACTAATTTTAATTTTAATTAGTCATCACTTCATTCAACGGGCAAAAATCAAATGATATCAAATAACTCACAGCCTCAATAGTTTCTAGTCCACCTTCTGCTCGCATCTTATCTGTAGAAAAGTTACAGTGGCAGCCTGCCCCATTCCAATCTCCTAGCGTAACCTAACACAAAAACTCGCTTGGAAATAGACTCTATTTGTAACTTTTGAAAAACTCACGCTTGGTTTAGGATGAAATGTAACTGAGACTCCAAACTGCTCAGCTACCCTATGAAGTAAATACCGTGCCATCCATAACTCATCACCCATTGCTATACCAGTACAGCATCCTAATTGGAATTCCCATTGTCCAGGAGTAACTTCTAAACAATAGAAAATTAATCTAACCAAAGTTAAGCTAGTAGATAATGTCATCTGTGCTATACGAAGTTAATTTTCATTAATAATATAGAAACGGCTCATCCAAAACTATTTGCATTTTACATTTACCCTCGTTTTGTTTCTTGTAATGAATAACGGCCATTATCGTAAGAACCATCACATTTCTCTAAGCAATTTTAGATTCTAATTCACCTGCATTAATTCCGAATATGGCCAAACCAGCGTGAAGACAAGCCCTATAATGAGCGATGACGACCTCGCGACCGAAAACTTTATTCGCACCGACACCACAATAGTACGGACCTAATATTACGCAATAAATCTTAAACAGAATTTATACTTAACTATTATTATGGAGAAAAATGAGAACGAAGTTATGATTAAGCTTAAGATCTAATCAACTAACCTTGAGGTGCAGGATAGCCGTGTTTGGGCCATCCCAGTGGATATCCATCTCTGTCCAAAAGAAGATACTCTTGTTCCATTCCAAACCATGGATTCATACTCTTGATCTTGTTCATCACCTCAGCACATGCACTGCGATGATTTGTGGCTGTAACAAAAAGTGTTAGAGTTTATATATACATAACAACCTACAAATATCTAACTCTTTATTATGACACAAAAAGGGAAGGATACGCTTACAGGTTGGCTTAAACTCCGCATCGAGCGTTTCGCATAGTACTAGTTTGTGTTTACCGCCAAGAAACGGATCAGGATATGTGGCAATGGGCTAAAATTAATCAAAATTAAAGGAAAAAAGACAATTTTTTAAAAATTACTAGTTACAATAGTATATCCCTATACTTCTTTTTCAAACGTATTATTAAGGTGCAAGATTGCCAAAAGATTACCTTACATTAATGCTAAAAACAAATCGTACTTTAAATAACTACCTTAAGGTTCATATCGGAATCGTTGCCCTTATCCGCTTGATATGTCGATGAGCCATCAAAACTCCAAAACGGATAATCTGAATATTTAAACGCTTGTAAAAGCCGCTTTCCTGTTTATGAAAGAAAGCAATGTATGGTATATTAAAGCCAGCTCTTAATGTTAATTCATACTAAATCGTAAAAAATCTACGCTTTTCTTCATAAGATATGAAAGACTTCTTCACTCATCTTCGGGATCATGATTTTTTGGTAATTATTTTTAGTAGTGATATGAACTCCTGGACTATGCGATAGCAGATGACCGCAACCATCTTATCTAATCTTTATATCACTTAATAAGTAAAGAACCATTTCACGACGAAGCAAGACTAATAAATAAACATGTCATTCAAAGATTATTTAGTAGTTTCAAGTACTCCTAAGCAACTGTAACCAAATTAAGTATCCGAATCAATTAAAATTATATCAATGAACTACTTTGTATTTGCTACAACATTGTTCACAACCCTTTCCCTTATTCTGAAGCTTAACTTAATAAAATAAGGTTTGCAAGCTTTTAAAATGTATCTCCATACGTAAATATTACTGCATGAATATTCATAAATAGTCTCCTAATGATAATTTTTAGTTGGGTTTGAAATCATAGTGAATCGAAGTACTGATCACAAGCTGAGAATGATTCTAGGACAAATATCCTTAGTAGAGATAGACTATTGTTGTTGTTGGCTCGTTCCTAGACCACATCACTATCTTGGCCGGATGTTTGCTGTTACACTGCTTTGCTCCACCTCTTATATTGGCTATTCTCTCTAATAAAAGAAAAGGCGTACATCGTTATCACTTAGTTTTTAATGTATAGTCATAAAATGTTTTTTTATAATCATTCATTAGACATAAAAATAAACCTTTGTTAATAACCCACTGCTTACTCCATTACATCCAGTATCTTCTTTCAGAACTTTTAAAATATGGAAAACAAAAATTGAACGAAAGCTTAAATTTTTTGAAACACTTACTTTCAGGTTCACCAGGATCTTTTTCAAGAGTTCGCGTCTTCTCACGTAGATTCTCACCAGTGCCATCGATCCATACATAGGTCGCCTAAAAAATTTAGACGTATTTCTCACCTAACAAATTCTATTACATACTCTTCATATCTAAGCCTTGCACTTACCAAAACCTTAGTGTCAGGAATTGTTATGTCTAATGATTGACTAACAACTGGTGTCCCTAAGGGAAGTGCTACATTGAAGTTTGAGGAGAAGTTACGTAGACCCGATCTGGATAGACTAGACCCAACCCTGAGCGCAACGCGGAATGTGAACATGATCTAAAAATACAATTACCGATATTATACCATAAGCATTGGCCCAAAATCATGTAGACAATCACACTGTATTATACGATAAATGGAACAAGCTTTGGAAACCTTTGAAATTAATGAAATTGAGAAAGTACAGAGGACAAAATGTCAGCTGGTCAGCATTAAAATAAAAAATCGAATAGAATGATAAATAGAAACTTAAGTTGGATCTAAAATATATTAATGTTTCTCTAAGTGGGCTTACTAACTATTCATTACTTTCAACAGTGTGAATGCCATGAAGTATGTTGATATTGATAAGCAGAACTGGCAAGCAAGAATAGGTAAATGCTATTTAAGATAATAGTAATATTAATGTTGACAAGTCAATGTTAGCTCATACTTTATAGCAAATAAATCTATGCATTAAAATAAATTGGTACTTACTTATATTAATAATAGCATGAGTACAAGATATCTGCCATGAATAATGATACTATTAACAGATCTTATAAAGTAAAGAGAAAGGTATTGTGATAACCAATTAATCAAGTCTTAAAGAAATAAGGGTTGCAGTGAAAGTATATCAATATAATTTGGAAGAGAATACTAAGAGTGCAATCACCAGGTTCAATGTCTAAGGAAATTTAAATTTAAAATTATAAAAGATTTTAAAAATTGTATACAGGACATTGAGCTATAATATAACCCATTGAAGGTGGTGATACAAGATCGTCCCAATCGGTAGCAGAACACGATCTGGGACGACCTAAGATAAGCAACAGCCCTTGTGGCAAAGTACAATAGATATCGTTGTATTAGATAACAAATAACAATGAGAAACACAAGTGCAACAAGAAAAAGTGGACATGTGAAATAATCTAGTTCAAAGACATTTGATGAATCCAAAAATATAAATTATAGTTTCAGACATACAGTCCTATCAAAACCTATCATATTGGGAACAACGGTAATAATTTAAACTAAGACGAAAAATTTCCACCAGCGAACGTGATTTCTACAAAATGCTATTTCTCATAAAACGTGATATTCGTAAACATAATCGCACGGGAATTGGCGCTCTTGATCTACAGTTGATATGCGTGAGAAACACGTGAACCAATCAACGAACTTTTTAAGCAGTGGTTTACACTTCTTATGGAACGGCACCAGTGTCAAAGCAAGGCAATTACTTTATCAAACTGACTGATCTATGAATGTATTTATAAAAATTCCTAGAACTACTGTTTCAGTGAATTGGTGTGGAGATAAACAACCTTTTAAATACTTATTTGATTGTGACCTTTAAAAAAATGGAATGATGTCCTAAACATAAGTTAGGTAGCGATATTTTAACATATAACTTATTTAGTATTATTTAAGAAAAGTTGGTTACAATACTTAGGATTGTTAGTACTGCAACCGCACGCGGACAATGAAGAGAGCAATATTATTAACGGCTTCTTCATGTATTCTCTTACACTTGTTGAAGCAGGTTGAACTCGTGCAGCTCCATTGAGGTGTAGATGAAAGTAATTCTATTATACTATAATAATGTCCACACTTAGTACCTAGAGAAATTTGGAGTTTTAATAATCTTCCCAGTGATTTTTAATGAAATATTGATTTATTAGATCAGTGAGGTACCACAATGTTTATTTAAATCTTTCCTAGGTAGAGTGTTTCAACTTCTCGTGTACTTATCTCATTTTATTGGAATTACTGCTATTTGAGTAACAATATTATTTTGATCTCTTTAGTTGCTTGAACTGCTAATTGGGTATGTTTGCAAAAAATAATTGCTCCTTTGCTAGAGCAAACCACAAAGACTGAAATAAAGCAAATATTTTTATCATAGAATTTTGTGCAATAAAAAAAGCAATAATACTTTTCATGTGGCCATTTTTTCTTCTTTTACTTTTTCCCATAGGTGTAGTAATAATAAGTGTATGGGAAGTATGAATTGCCACAACATCCATTTGAGTAATAATTGGGGTAGTAATAGCTTGAACCTGAAACATTCCTCACTCCTTTTAACAATTTTTGGTTTTCATTATATAATTTGTATAGTAGTTTAAGTTATACGTAATTAGTTGTAAAATTTAACGATAACCTGTGTACCCACTGCCGTATGTATTGTAGTTGGGGTAGTAGTAGGATCCCGAATTATACGAGTAGGTATTGGGATAGTAGTAGTAGGTCTGGAATAGTGTTACTTTCTAATAGTTACTCCGTAAAAGATTTAACAACTTCAGCCAAGCTGAAATCCTAAACTCTTTTCCCCACATTTACTTCTAGTTCTACTAGCGTAGTCATTGAAATGTTTTGCTAATCTGTTGCCATGAATATTTAAGTTAGTGATTGTGCTAATAGTCTGAATGAGGAACTTACATAGTAAGCCTGAGTTGAGGCGATGAGGCACAGGGCAAGTAGAATGAAGCTATAAAAGAAAGCAATTAGCAAATATTCAATATCTCTGATTTTAGTATCTCGTGAATGGAAGATATCAAGGAGAAAAGACAAGAACAAATAGGAAATAAAAAATAAAAAAGAAGAAAAAGGAAAAAGCGACAGTAGATTAGGTTACTAAAGATAAAACTCACTTTACCGTGTTCATTGCTCTATAAAATGTGTTTGAAGTGTTCTGGTTCCACTCTATTGTTGCGCTCTTTTATACCACATCCAAGATTTAACCTTTTCCAAAAGACTATCTCTTGTTGAGAGACACAGGAATTGCGAGAGTTAGTTTGTTGACTACAGTTTTTGAGAGGGTACAGTATTGGAGGTATTCCTATGATAAGAGTGTCGAAATAGCGTGCGAATGATATAGGGTGTGAGGCAATGTGCTGTCCTCATTGCCTCTCTGTAGATCTGTTTGGAATAACTGTTTGTACAGGTAAGAGTCGGCATCCTGCCATACACATTCACAGAGCTGCGGCGACTGAGTAAGCCTTCCAGAGTGAGATCAAATGGCGACATAGCAGTAGAAGTGCACGCCAATGCCAATTTGTATCGCATAAGCATAAATTATGTTATTCATAATATTATCATAGGACTTGTAATTCTTCAGTTTTTAACGGCTAGATATATTTATATATGACGAATTTTAGCTGCTATTAGACTAACGTAAGACTAAATATGTTTTTATTTTATAAAAATATGGCTGAAAAACTATATTATATCTTTGTAAGTTCGTTTAATTTGAATTTTTTCTAAAGTGAAGAATGAAGGACAAAAGAACTACTGCAGGAAAATAGTTTCTTGAAAAACACTTTTCTCAGTGTTTCAATAAAATTAATACCTGTCTTGTACATGTATATAAATTGCAGTGATTCTATAATTGCTAAAAGATTACTTGGTTTCTGAAATCTAGCGGAGACAAAAAAGTGCCACTCTGATTAGTTGGTCGTATGGCGTTAAGTTCCGTTCTAATCTGTCCGGCACACATCGCTTACGTGTTTCAGTATTTGAAAAACTACTCGAGCTTTCGAATGCACGCGAACGTGAAACCCTTCTTCAGATGTGCAAAGATCGCATTTGTCAAGATCACTTTCCACTAACTTGGCTCTCCTGATTGAAAAGATTATTCTACCTATTATTTTCATATTTCTTAAGATTTTTTGAAAATAATATTAAATGTATATTGGAATATCACAATTTTAATAGACAGCACTAGCCATTTGAAACATTAACGCACGTTAATAACAATTTCTCATTTTTGTTGTTTGCCAAAAGAGTTTCCGTTATTACGATCTACTACTAATGAGACAACTTCTAAAGATTGCGAATAGTGTGTGCAAATAATGACTATCCGGCAATTTCTCGTGTATGCCAAGAACGCTGATAGGGATTTCCACTAGTTCAACACTGGCGATCACAATGTGAGTTAAACTTTCGCATTGCTGAAAGCGAAGTCATTCCCAAAAAACTCTTATATTGCGTTCATGTTGATGACATATGCGTAAGTATTATCCCTGAAGCTCCAAATATGTGGAGAATGGACTGAAAATGACGATAGTAGCGACAAATGCAAGGTGATCATGTTTAGCTAATTAATTAATATTGCGTACTCATAGATTATTTAATGTCATTTTCACACTTTATCTTTATAATACTGCATTTTTCACCTGTTAGAGTAATTTTATCTCAACATTTCTAGTTGGGTGTTCGATTATTTTAAAACAGGTTAGGCCACATTACGGAATGGAACATGTGTATAATACTACTTGTATTGGATTAATTCTCACTTCCAGAAACAACTCTAAAATCAATTTCATGGCATCAACAACTCATAAGAAGTTGGCTTTTACGGTGCATTTCTTTAAATAAAACGAGAGAGTTGCTTTAGGAAAAAAATCAAAAAAGATTTATCGTACATAATCCAAGTTATTTTTTTATTGTTTTCTTCTCTATATTTATAATAAGCCCTCACTACTTGCTTGTTCGCGATTATTAGTACCATGAAATACAGCATAATTTTACTTTTGTTTTTTACAATTACATCTAGATATTGAGAGGAAAAATATTTCACCTTATCCGATGTAATTATATATTGAAACTAGAATATTATAGTTCCTACTTAGCTTAATATTTTTTATCACGACCATAATGCTTGTACGATAATTTGTAATTATATTAGATATAATATTTTAGCAATTATAGTATTATCCACAATTTTTTAAGCCACTACAATAGTTATATTACTTTTAATCATGCCTAGTTGTTTTTGAATACTATCGCTAATTACTGTCTTTAACCCTTTTGACATGAGTGCTCTGTTGATGGCGATTGCTGGCCAGCCTCTATCTATAGATGTGTGCGTGTTTAGAATCATCCATCAAAATTAATTTTTTTAGTCATAATTTCTCACAAAATGCCCATCTTACGTCACCTGGCAAACAACATAATGTACGGCCTTCTAGTCAAAGTTGTTTTCGGAAAGTTCATGTGGTATCCACTTCCCGAGCTTCGGAATCTTTTGAAATCGTCTCGAAACTATTGTCTAGTTAAATCTCAACTTTTCTGCAAGTTTCTGTTGCTGATTTTCATCCAGTAATGCTTACGAGACATCAAACTCCAATCTTTGTGACATGCCAGAACGTTGTCGGTCACTGACATCAGAATTAGCTGCTTTATAACTTCGAAACCAAATACTGTAGAAAACTATATCTTCACCAAAAACAATAAATTAGTATGCATGCTTCAGCAGTGTTTTTCTCTTGTTGAATCTCGAAGAGAAGAGCGTCGCCACTGTTCTGTGAGTTTTTAATTGCTATTAAATCGTGGGATGTGATTTTCCGAAACCTACAATTCAAAAACTATAAAAACGTAAATGTTTTTTTGCCATAGATAATTATACGAGATCCTTGAAGATAAAGGCTAAAACATTTATATATACTTAAAAACAACTTTAGACTATCTCAAGGGAAGATTAATTTAGTGTTATGCTTTCTTGTTGTTTCCGATCCAAAATGTTGGTGGTGGAAAGATAAATTATTACCTCTGTGATCATAATAAAAAGACAGTAGTTATATCGTCAATAAACAAAATACACCATGTTCTTGGGTTTGTCTCAGATTAGATCATTCTACAAAAGTGGAAAGTACTGGGAGTGACGAAGAATCTGGCTAGTTGTTCATAAATCATATTTCACTCTTATGGCAAATATTGCTGACTATAAGTAAACAAGAAATTGTGGAACTATAAACTATATATTGTATCTATTTCAGTTAAGATATCTAGACACTGCAAATTCGTATTATTTTTTTGTTTATTACTCAAGACCTTTTTTTCAAAAATATTGAATTACGTTTTGATTGATCAAGAAGCAAAATCAACTATTTTCTGTAAGTCGAACACTCAGTAGTAGGGGATCATTAAATTATTTCTAAAAACATTTAAAATAAGATATTTTATTTAATAATTAGCTGATGAAAAATCATTTCGAACATATTTCGCAACTAGCTGTAATTTAATGAGAAAAGGTAAGTTCAAAGCAGGATACTTATTTTTATAACAATATTTTTTAAACACCATTAGCATTAATAAGTTGTTTTCGCTGTAACTGAGGACAAGTTCCGGTTGAAAATGTGTTGTAATTTTAAGCCTATTGGTCCCTAGTGATAAATGCAGCAAAGAATTATTATATTCTCTGGGAAAACTACCGTTAACTACGTTTCCACTATCATTTTTGGAATTATCTATTCCTTCAGTTTATAGCCACAATTGCGTCAAAATATCTCCGTAGTATTTACCCGATTTTATGCACCCGCCGGTAGCTTTCAGTGCTGATACGATGATGGACAAGAGAATGACAAGGCTTCCACTATGACGAAGAGTTATCTACAAAAGGGCGATTCTCATTAAATATTTATTTCATATAGAAGTGGAAACTATTGCTTAGAAAGCTTAGGACATTTTATTAACTGTTATTTTTTATCGATTAAATTGATTGATATTTTCTACAAAATCATGAATCAAAACTTTAGCACTTTAACGAATTGATACATTTCGGAAGTTGAAAAAGACGAAATCAGCTTTTATATATGAAACTATGGTTTCAAAGCGGATTCATATTTGTTGAACTATTTTGATTAATTGACTTTATAGAGAAACCGCAGTTTAATATTAACAGTTGTGGAAAACCATTACTAGGAAGACAAAACGAGTGTCAAAAGACTCAAAGTTCTTCAAGTGGAAATTATGTCATGCTTTGACATTCATCAAAACCTTCGTCAGATTATCAGCGATGCTATTCCTGCTGTTCAACAGTTAGCACCTGACTTCTTACTCAACTCAGAACACTTACATATATTTTAGCATATCATCAAATAATCTGCCTTGGACCTAAATACATAACTCTTTGGAAGTAAGTAAAACAAATACCAAAAAAAGCTATTTTTATATTATTTCTAGTCATATGGATATGCTTTCTATAAATACTGATGGTTTTTCAGAACGAATGGAAATACACGTTAGACACAATTTCACAATGGGAGATTTCGAAGATAAAGTTTGGTTCACTCCTACGATGTTTATAATTGGTGGCATTACTACACCAATTAATTTTTTCGGAATATATATTATTTTATCACAAGCTAAAATTCAAATGAGCGGTTATAGATATCACCTTTTAATTTATCAGGTAGAATATTCCACATTTCACTTTAATTGAACAATTAGTTTTGTAAAGAAACAAACACTTTTATATAAATTCTCTTTATTTATATGGCACTTTTCTCCCAGACATGGTCTACTACAGCGGATATCCTAATGAATTACGCAGTGGCGCCAGTTATTTTTAGCCCACTTCCAGTTGGTCACACTTCAGGGTTTCTATCCAATGTCTTCCACATAAAAGAATGGATACAAGTGGTGAGTTCAAAAATTACTGTAAGTAAATTAAGTGTAGAACTTCATTGCTGTCTCAACTCGACCAGAAATCACTAAAGAGGCTTAAGTTTAGATAATAGTTTTTTCAATGATGTGTGGTACTTACGGAGCTATCGAAGAGTTGTTCCTGTACCGTTACCAGCAGATCCTTCCAGCAGGACACCGATATAAGCTATCACATAGTAATTTTCTTCTTCTTGTTATTTCTAGTTATGTTATATGGATTACTATTGTTGGAGGCTCAAGTTATGTAGCTTCTCCTGACCAAACAATCGCTATAAGCAAGTTAATTGATGTGAGATTTTTAATTAATTTTACGTATTCAATAGACAAACTGTTTGATACTCTATTATTTATTAAAGTGACGATGAAATTCTGCACTAATTTATTTATGACTGATTTTAATTAATAGTAATCTCAAGGAAGTGATAAATTTCAAATTATGATGACGAAACCTCTTTATTTAACTTAGATATCTTGAACAAAAAATCCATTTCAGAGGTACCCACAACTGAAAGATCTGACAAATATTCCTAATTTTTTTGCTTTTGACATCGATTCAGGCTTTATTCTGCTAATATTTCTGTTCTCTTGTGTTATTAAGATCATATATACCATGTCAATCGCAGGCTTATTCGTCGTCCTATCGCATAGAGCACTCGATAAACTAATAATGTCGAATAAAACTAAATTAATGCATATAAGGCTAATCTACACATTATGCATACAAGTGAGAACAAAGTTTAGAACATCTTCGATCCGATTTTTACATTCTAAGAATTAAAGATTGTGATCTTATGTCAGTGAAATTATTCTTAAGGCAGCCATTCCTTCAGTTGTTTTTGCCATTCCCTGTCTCTCAGTAGTGGTACCTATAGCATTTGGAATACCTCATACTTACAGTAAGTTTTAAAGCTCTTTTATTAAACAAAAATATTGATGATAACAGAAAATTTTAGTTTCGTGTCTCATTTCATCTATTATTTTGTCAACCCATACTTTTTTCGGAACTATTTCTCTTCTTATGTTAAATAAACCCTATAGAGCATTGATATCTTCGTCCATCAACTTAATAAAGGTACGGTATGTTAGAGTTAAAAACTGGATTAAACTCAATAAAAAGAAAAATCATAGTAATAAATTAGTTTGTAAAAAGTATAAAAATTTAATATTTTTACTAATGACGTTGCTTAAATAGTTATTAAGGGAGTAAATCTAGTTTCATTAGCTTAAATAGTTTCTTTAAATGAATTAATTCAAGGCCATACGAACTCAAATACGAAAAGTTTGAGAACCTTTAACTGTTGCCAACAGTGTACTCATAGTCCATGTTTGTGTTTAGTTAATGGTCTCAGCAGATCGCAATTGTTTTTGCAATTTAAAAGAAGTCCAAGTTCTTAATTTCCCCATGATATAAGCCTATAAGCATCAATAGCAAGAAAAATACGCTTAGTTGTATAAAGCTCTTAGGAAAACCAGGTTGCTTTTATTACTAGATGGCCCTTCTAATAAAATCATTAACCTTTCTATTTTCTGTTTTAGGCTTTTCTTAAGATCTAGTTTTTTGTAGATCTAAGCCTGTTATTATAAAATCTAAATTACCACTGCTTCATAGGTCAAAGTATTTTTGACGTTAAATTCTTTGTACACTAACCAAATGAACATAAGGAGAAAATAAAGTCTATAATTAAGACAATGTTTAATTGTTTGGAAAATAAACCCCTACGATTAAAGTAAATCATGTTTCAGAAAAAACTTGGTGGAAAGTTACTTATTCAGAGAGAGATTAATGATGTGAGTACTGGACAAAGAAAACCAAACGATCAAATATCTAATAGTAGAAACATATAGATATTAATGAGTTCTTGCATCATCTTTCAATTTTACAATCATTATTACACAACGGTGTAGTGAAAATGACGGAGTGACAGCACCCGAGTGGTGTCGTCTAGAACTTCAAGGTGCAATTATTCTGTGATGTTTGCTCATTACCATCAGTTTATTTTCATTTCCCCCTATAGCTCGTCTTTATGTCTAAATCCTGCCATTTCTGCTTGCATTTAATAAAAACATTTTTTATGCCATTGTGAACATTTGGTATATATATATTTCACTTTATTAAATAATATTGAAATAATACTCAGTAGCGAATTCTAATAAATTATATATTGATTAGGAGTGAAGCGTTTTAAAGGCATTTATCTTACAGAACAGATCATATACCGCGCACCAGCAGGAATGACATTACGATAACAGTTACCAAACAAAGAAAACTCAGCAGGCTGAACACAATGCAAATCACCTTGAAACAAGGATGTCCTCGTTTCCTAGAATTCGAGGTGTTATGAAAAATATATAAAACTTAACTAGACTGAAATTATTTAAGTATCGGAATAACCATTATGTTTTACTAGAGTAATAGTTGAAGTGCTAAGGCTTTTCATTTAGAACTGACTTAAAGTGAGCAGTTTTCTTTTTCTTCTTCTTTTTGTCTTTTTTTCCACTTTTTTTACGTTTTTTCCCATCTCCTGGAAAAAGAATCACAGTCCATACAAACAAGATTCAAAGTTGAATAAGATGCTAAAAAATACCTTTCTTACTAATTTGATTGCTTTTGTCACTTTCGTCAAGCTCTTTTTTCTCATCTTTATCGTCAGTTCCTTCCTCAATTTTTTGCAAATTGTACTTTAACTTTAATAATAAATATATTTATTTACTGTGATGCTTAGCATTTTTTAAGCGTTTCTATATTTACTAAATATAAGGTGAAAGTTTTAAATAATCACATTAAGCTTTTGGTATGTATTCAATTAGTCATACTAGCACTGGTACTTCTAAGTAAAACAACCCATTCACATAAATCTCGACTAGCCAGATTACGCAAAATTGTAATCCGATCCAAATCATATTGGTGTAATATTAAATACGTAGATATTTAGTATGAACTTATCAATTTTATTGATTTCAACAATATTTTGTTGAAGACAACTAAAATGTGATAGTTACCCCGCATTCATTACCATCAGCCGGTGGGGGAGGAGCATTTGATGGTGAAGCTCCGCTAGACGGAACTAGGCCTTCATACAAATCGACCATCTAAATAAATGCATTGTCTAAGATTCCAATATTAAACTATTAGGAATCTTTACGAAACTTTGCTGGGGAGTATTGAATTTCTTTGCTTTATAGCAATAGATGTCAGGGTCTGCAACTTACCAATTCCTAATTAATTGTGATTTATAACTAAAATTCTTTTGTATCTTTGTTATTATCAAGACACTACAAAATCTATTAAATAATACGATATGAAATGGCGAAGCAATGGAATCCGTAAAACATTAATTAATCTATACGAGTAGTGGATATAGTTGGCATATACTCATTCAAAAGAACCAAATTCTTCTATAAAATAGCATTATACCTACTTTCATTCGAATTTTTTTGAATTAAATTGAAAGAACAATGGAGAGAAATTATCTGCATGATCTCATTATTGTGTAATAAAAGAAAACGAACCGTTTGAGAACGAAGCAATTATAAATAGGCTTGGATCTTGGCTATCCATGGAACTCATTTCGATAAAACTTGAAAAAACACATATTGTTGATTACCCTAACAGTCTATTTCCACCCTAACTGAGTTCTTTATGACTAGCGAAGTGACAAAAGAGATCCTGTGGGTATTCTAGTGATAAATACTGCATTATGCTTGAATGATTAAAAGTTCATGCCACTAATTTATTACAAAACAAACAGCACATAAATAATGATGTCATTCATGAATATTAAAGTTATAATTGTTGAAATCAATAAACTCGGTTCTATTATTAATTAGAGTGAAAGTAGCCCAGACTCTGCTCATGTGATATGATGCATTGTATAAAAGCTTTTATATACACACTAATCTTAAATCATACCGAACAGTACAAGAAAATAAAGCATTTATTAGTTCGTATTAATATTCAAAGTTTGACAATTCTTCTACCCTTAACGGCAATATATTACATGACTCCAGTTTGCTTGAAATTTTCGGAAATTATAATATCCGTGGCGTTGTTCAACACGAGCTGCACCTGATTAGTGTCGGTCGCACAAGTGAGGTGAGAGTAGAACACTTTTTCCTTGTCCTTCTTCAGCTTTTCGAAACACTTACGGATGTAATACGTAGTTTGATCGTAGTCCCCACTTCCTGCATATGTATTAAATACAACGATCAGTTTGTACAATTCATACATAAATCAATACATTGTACTACCTTTTTTATTTAACAAGATTATCCACCTTGTTTATAAAAAGCTATAAGCCTAATTACCAATCTCCCCACCTTTATAGTTTGAAAAGCAAACTGTTAAAGGAACTCGTTGTATCTTTTCAGCAAACAAGTCCTTTTTATTCATAAAGCATATGACCTAAAATAGAATCTTTGTTTGTGTAGCAAAATAATTTAATAGGAAGTACTATTTTTTCTTTATATCATTTCTTATAACCACCTATTTTGACAAATCAATCTAGTACCTGAGCAACTTTGAAAAATTCACTATTCACAATATCCGAAAACAATGCCAAAGAATCGATCATACGGTTCTGAAAGAGAATAGTTATAGTTACCCATCTTTAATAACTGAAATGTCAAGCAAATCGATATCCAAAACTTGAAGGTAGGCACAATTTTTCTCTAAACAAATAGTAATAGTAAAATGTTTAGGGATGACTTTACTATGGAGTTAAATTGATACATATTAATTCACTTGTATTTTTGGTTCGCTTGTACTTTGAATGCTATCATCACTTATTACGAGTTAAAGATGCCGAGAAAAGTTCATACACCCAGAACTTCTCTTGTTTTTAAATCTAAAAATATAATTGCCCCTGAGAACTTCTTAATTTAGTTTAATTTAAAAGTTATTGTAAAATATATTTCGACTAATAGGTGCTATATATACTATATGTACTTTAATTTTTAGTGCTACAGGTATAAAAATTAATCGGAAAGGATCTACTATTGTATTGGGGGCACTGATTGTTATCAAATGAGAATAGTGGAGATATTTAATATTAATGTTATCGTGGTTTCATTTTGAAGAATAAATTTAAGAGGAATGGTCATAACTTCCAGCTCATCATTCGAATCTCATAGCTGTAGAACACAAAAGAAAGGATTAGTTGGTTGGTCATTCGTCCCGTATGCTCCTGCACTTCGATGGTAGCACGAATGCGATTTAAAGCTTTAGCCAATTAATTTACTAGTAAAGACAATACGATATTAATTCTTCCCATATTACTGTAAGGCGTTCCAGAAAGGAGTAGCTATGTACGCGAAGGACAGATGACAAAGTCAAGATCACTACAAAACGAGGTCTTCTATAAAAAATTTTCTGAAAATACAAAATAGCCCAATTAACAAACAACATCTAAATAGGTGTCTTGAACTTAGATTAAGTTAACAAAACCTTTTGATATGCCTTGGTTTATAGAAGGGTTTTCTTATTTAAGTGGCTAACTTTTATCTAGTTTTATTATTATCCCATAGCATTGTTTAAAAACATCGTACATTAAGAAAAGCCTTTTTGTCCATACACTAACTTGTTAAACATTTCTAGGATTCTAGAATTCCTACAGGCTTCAAAAAAATAAATATTTTGTAATTTCCATTGAATACAAATAGATTTTGTTATAATATCCATCGCAAAATGTATTTTTTTATTCATAGTTTCACTATAGGGACAAGTTAAAGGGTGTAAAGAATTAACTCATTATTAAAAGTTTATTAGTTAATACTTAAATTATTGGACGTTCTGCAACTTTGGGATCTGGTTCTTAATGGATACTTGCTACCACTAATTCATTTGTTCGCATACGATCTTTGAAATAGCTTAGCTACTTCGTCATCACCTATGCAAATAGATTGTACTAAAGAAACTTCTAACAAACTCAATTTACTAACTATTTTTTTCTTTCGCAGCTGCTTTATAGAAACGTATTAGATTCCAATTGAAACAGATTCAAAAAATGCTTTTAAATACAATACGCAAGTAAACAGCGACGAAAATATGAATTAATAGTTTCTGAGAAATGTCTGTGGTGATGACTACCGTATGTTTCTGCGAATACTTTTACTTGAACCAACATATATTTTTAAATAAATCTAACAGTTCAATGTTTCTATGTTAGCAGCATACGATTTTCTGGCTATGCTAAGGTCAAAATTTTAAAGATAATTTCTTAATTGTAAAAAAGCAATATTGAATTTTTCGAATTTTCTTTTGCTATAATTGTTTCCTGAAAATAGAAAAATAAATAGAATCACTAATTTCAGACCAATGGAAGCAGCCGATCACAGCATTCAGAAAGTGAAAAACAGCCCAATTCGCATGACCATAAAAAAGGCCAGGCAAAGGAAATAAAATCGGAGCAAGTTTAGGAAGTGATTTTAAATAAGAAAAATGAAAATTTATAATAGGTCTCAGTCCACCTACGTCAAACAAAGGAATGAAGAGTCATGTACAATCTTCATCTATCTCTCATGTAATACATATTTCAAGACTTATTAAATCTAATAAGGAAGACTATAAATGTTATTTTTTTAAATCATATCAGGATTGTCGTCATGTCAATGATGAGAAGTGGAATACTGATGGGTCAAAAGGGGTTAAAAGTTCAGAAGGTTAAGTTGGTATACTTTGAAATAATGTCTTTAAACAAACCAATAGAATAAATACTGCAGCTTCTCATGAAATATTAAAGTACGGATCATCTTCTTTATTGAATGAAAGAGGACAAAATTTCATGGAGCGCGGTGAACAGCTCAAGAAAAAGCCTATTTTTGCAATCACTCTTCTTACGGTTGAAATGGTAGACACTTTTATTGATTATCGCAAATAAAAAGACTATTTTGGTACGACTAATTTCTTCTGTTATTATTCTCGATTATTTTTATTACACCAAGTAGTGGGTGATAACAATAAAAAGATTCCGATTAATTCCATAATTCTTAAACAGGGAAAAGAGACTGAGCGAAGCAAATATGTGTTTTATTTTAGGTAATCAACATTATAACAGCAGTGATGTGGGGAACTTTTGTCAATGAACCACTGACACCAGTTATCTTAGGCTTATTCAATACGATTGTCGCACTTATGATTCTGGTCTTGATAATCATCATCGAGGCAAGACGTTTGTATCCTTTCGTGAGGATGTGTGAGCAAAACATTCAGATCACCGACTAGTCATTTTCTGCTTAAAACAGCTTAATTTTATATATGGTGAAGCAGATACAAAGGGTGCTAATATAGTGTGCTCAATTAAGACGTTTTGCACTAGAATGTTCCAAGTCTAGGAATGTTTTACACTACTAGATAATTTACTACCGGTGTTTAAATCACTCATTCATCTAGCCACTTCCGATTTAAAAAATTCAAATGGTAATTCGAAGTAGGCATTGTATTTCTCAATTACCTAACACATAATTTGAGTTTCATAAGCGCTTTAAATTACATTGTATTTATAAATAAACAAAATTTAATTCCGTTTTCAATAATACAGTTGAAAACACATGCTATGACAGAAAAGTTTCTAAGATATATTTAACTTGTTAATAAGCAACACGCCAATTGCTTTGTTTTGAATTTAACAATTATGTTGAGTGGGCAAAAGTGAAAAATCTGTATTACAGTATAGTCGAATTCACGTGAAGAAAATTGAGGAAATGAACGGAGAAAATCGTTATGCAGTCTCATACAAGTGGAGGTTTCGGGTCAGACATTTAGCGTCACTTTTAGCTAATCACTTCGAATCTCGAAACTGGACTAATTTCAGTTATACGAGGCTCACTTAGCACGGTGCATTCTTTTGTGTGCCACCATAACTATAGTGGCATTCGGCGGTGATTTTGGCAAAGCGTCGGTCTTTGTTCTCGCGATCTCCATCCTACACATAGGCTTAGTCACCATTCACCTATTTTCTATACTTAAACGCACTGTCAACCACATGTAGCGTCTCGTTACAACTATAATAAATATTTGTTGTGTATTTATTCGCCTGAGACACTGCATGTTGTTTGAAAACAAAAGCTTAAATGTAAGCCCCAAAATAAAATTCTAATGAAATCTAAAATTATTTTAACTGGCTTTTAAATTATATATGTAACTCTTGAAAATTTCACTAACTGTTTGACCATCTTCTCTTAATGTTTGATCATATTCTGATATTGCCACGATAAACAAAATGGCATTGACATTATCGAAACAATGTATCCACTTTCTTCGTTCTGACTTCTGACCACCTACATCAAAAATTCTGAAAACTGAGGATATAAGGGATTATCAATTAGTCGTAATGTTCTTGCTTTTTGAAAACGTTAAAAGACAAATCGTTAGAAAATCAGGAACAGATTTATATGTTGTTATTTTATCCAGATATTTCACAAGAGACACAAAAATCTATGTGCCAAGTGAAAAAGTTAAATAACATGTTTCGTTTGAGTTATGGAGAATCGATTATAAATGTTATCTATAAACTGCTAACCATAAAAAGCTTATTTCTATATTATTTTTTTAGGACGTAGAAGTCATATTTAAATTAAATGTAATGAACTAATAAGAATTTAACATTGATTTAATTGCCTTAATCTAGAGACTACTTCTACTGATTTATTTTATGTAGTTGTCTAAGATTAAACCTATTGAACCTCGATAAAAGTAAACAACCCTACAGTTCGAACTGAGAATAAGTATAAATAATAGATCCATACGAAATTAATATTTTCTTTAAATGATATGTTCTGTAATTATCCACCAGGTAATAGCAAACATTTAAATGATAAAAAGAAAAAATTCGAGCAGTCAAACTTTGTGAGAAATATACCTGAAATGAATTGCCTTGTAAGTATATTGTATTTCTTGAACACCGGTGGTTTCTACTTTTGTCATAAGGATATCCTGTATAGTAGGTACATAATCGTTAATACATATTCGATCCAGAGCCTCGAAGAAACTGCAATTATCAAGATAAACCAGTTATGCGAGATTAATCATTCCAGTTAGAAAACACTATCATTGCTCTTTCATCTTTTCTTACTATGGAGCAGAATCGTTGAGTTGAAACTCGCTCCGTCTACTGAATGCTTCTTGAACCATTTTGTCCGCCCATAATCGCTTAATGGCCAGAGCAAGTTCCTTAGATAGAGGCTCCGAAGCCATCTGCTCTTGCACTGTTAATCTCACCAACTGTGCATCTGTCTGCACAAAATATTTGATATAGTTCTTAAAGGCAACACTACCAGCAAGTAAATTTCAAAAAATACCCTAGTATTCTCTTCTATTTGCTTATGTAATACAATTCAAATTAGTGAATCCACACATAAAAATACAACTGACGGTTCTCTCCGGATTGAGATTCATATTGAGACTTCCAAGACCAATCAGCAACATTTCCATTGACTGTACCGTGTTATAGTATATTGCAGATCGCCTAGCTAATCTTTCTGTTGTCGTAAATCCATCTTGATGAATGATTCTAGCAAATTTAAGATTTAATTCCAATTACTTAATACTTCTTTCTAGTAGTGTTTATTCCACTTCTACATAGCAAAAAAGTAATCGACGAATTTCAGTTTAGATCCCTTAAACCAACAAAAAAAGTATTTTCTAGTATTATAATAATTCATTTACTAGTGTTCAGTAATAATGATAAGTAACGGATAATAATAGTAAAGCAAATTTCATATAGATACAGTCAGAACAAATGTCAATCCACTTGCCTCATTTGCTTCAGTACAGTGCTTTTTCCAGATTCTCCAGGTCCTAAATTCTTAAATATTTATAACAGATTTATTTATATAACATTACTGTTTAAAGTTAAGTAAGATGAGAATTATAAATACAGATTGCTTCTTAACCTAATAACAAAAGCTTTACGGTAGTTCTTGATGGATTTAAGTCTCTTCCAATGTCTCTTTCTATTTTTCTGTGAATAGCTAACGCCTCTTTGTCTACTTCTTTTCCTCCACAGACGCCCATAGTCAAGGCATATATCTAATCGTCTAACCTAAAATGCAATATTATAACTACTGTGTATGTTGGAATCGCACAAACTACAAAGCCGACATTCAACTGCTCTCAGATCATCAGATTCCTTAAGTGTTAGAACATATAGTATATTATTGGTTTCAATAAATACATACAAGAATCTCTCATGAATTCTCAGTGAATACTCCTTAGCTGTTTGTGATGAAGCAACACAATTTTATTGAATTCTGCCACTAGGCCTTTAAATCGTCAAAAGTCGTGTTATAATAAATTCTTGAGCATAACGTCTTTTCAATCAAATTGTGTACTGCCCAATTAGTCGATCATAAATTTGCTTCTCAAAATAACTAATGTTTTTATTCCCTACTATTCAAATAAAATTTGTAACTATAAATGAATCTTAAAAAAAGGAATAAGTGGGTAGTAATCACCGAAGATTACCATATTACAGTGTCTACCTTCTTGTTGTTGATATGAAAAGGCATTAGTGGTTACGACAGGCTATATTTAAAATGTAATCAATATATTATTACCGATATATTAGCTATAGCGAAAACATATGGATTATCAACTGTTTTGCTAGTTGTCTGCACACCTGCTTTTCACTCAATCACCTTTCAGGTAAAAAATCAACTTTGTGTTATGAACGAAGGTATCAAGTAATCATGGAGCATATCTTGAATTCTGAGAAATAATATATGCAACTCCAAAAACCCAAAAACAGCGCAACTTTATTGATAGAATTATAAAGTTATGCGTTTAACAAGAAAGCGACAATTTTTGATAAGGCCAATGCCCATCATAACTCATTTTAAATGCATTGCGATTCAATATTTTATGTTATCATGTATATAGAAACTCTCTAATGATTCTTCCCAAAAAGAACTATTCATTAGTCTTAACCTTTGCCATGTAATTTCTGGGTGCTCTTCTGGGTGGCCTAGCAAACAAATTGAACGATTAATTTGTAACCAAATCCAACGTTAAAGATATTTTAACCTGAATTATACTAGAAGAATTGACCAATATCTTAGAGATCTGCATGATTAGATTAGGAAAATAAGAGAAATAAATATAGACCTCAGGACCATAGGAAACTAGCATTTATGCTAAACAAGAAGTATTTCTTTATCACCTTCAAATCATATGTTATGAACTGTTGGATTACTAAACTTTTCCTAACTGGTTACTATTGAATAGTTTTACTGTATTAGGTTAAAAGAGTGGGAATCTGACTAAGGAGAATCGCGTTGCAAAGAATTTTACATTAACAAAAAACAGCAATTGAGGTTACAGGTAGATTCCATGTACTAAAATTCGTTTTTTCAACGATTACATACATTATGTGAACCAGAAGAAATAGTAATAATTTGTTCCCGATCGATTATAAGCCTAAATAGACTATAAAAACCGAGAATCCTATTGAAACAATATATAAGAAAAAAAATGTGCATGTTTAAAATAAATTTGAAGCGAATAAAATCGTTATACATAAAAATCAAAATGGATACACTAGAGATAATAACCACAACGTCAAGTCAATAATCAAAACAAAAGAAATTAGAACGTTACAGCAACAAGTTTTTGAATGAATTTGTGCACAGAATTAATCATGTTCACCATCTGCTCCATGTCTAGAAGTCTCAAGACAAATTCCACACTGGCATTCTCATAAATAGTGCAACTTCGGGCACTAACAGTGCTAAATCCAATTCATCGTGTTAAGATAACCATTGTGGCTTGAATGCTCACTTCCTTGACTATCGCGATACTATTTATAATGGAACTACTCCAAATATCTAACAAGACTACATTTATATTTCAAGTACTGGCTGTCGCAATCCTAAGATAAAACCATTCAAGATATACGACTCCCACTCGATATGACTTGAAACTTTCAATAGATTTCTGTTAATACCTCAGAAAGCATAACTTGTAAACATTTTTAGATCCCTTATGTGTTCGTTAGCACATTTTTCGCTTCCATTCTGATTCTATATTAATATTTTCTAAATCGTATAGAACATATCTAACTACTATCATCTAGATATTCATAGAAAACAAAAACAAGTGGCAAACACAATAAAATATATTAGATCTAATAGCAAGCTCCTCAATCTACCGTCGAAGCAAATGCTAAGGCATTAATTTTTGAGATAGCCCATTGAGTAAACTCCTGATACTAAATAATTATCACTAAAACTGGCTAGAACCTACGTAAAACATGATGAACAAAACGGAACACGTGAAGTTTGAAAACAACATATTGTCGTATTTAAAAAAGAAGAATCAGAAGTAAACAAAGTAGTTTACAGAACACCAACTATATTAGAGCAACGAACGCTAAATTATACACGTATTCAAAATGAAGACGTCTGGCTCATACCTAACTAATCTATTATTGCGAATAAAAAGATAAATACTCTGATAAAACCTAACTGAACAATTTCTAGTGACCTGTAGAATAAAGTACTATATCTAAGAATGATACTAAGCCTATTAACATATACAATAATTAACTCTTATAAAGATATTTAAAATGATCCAGAGAAATACAACAACAAAAGTTCTAAAACTAGACCTATATGAATTTTGGTAGAAATCTGCTATTAATTCCTAGTATTCAAAGAGTAGGTAAATTTGTATCAAGAGTAAGATAACAGACAGTCTCACCAAACTAAGGAAAAATGCATCAAATACAGAAATTTACACCTATACTAACTAAAGACCTGTGATATACCAAGATGTTCGAAGACAAACTGTTCAGTGTTAACACTTTTGAAGTATATTACGAAAATAACTGTACTAATCCTATATTCGTATCGACTGCACTACATCCCCTGTATCAAACAACCTGAAAAATTACTCGAAAATTAAAAATTTATAAATCGAAAAATAAACTACTAACTACGTACTTCCTCTTCATGATCTACTACTAAGTGGTCACCAGAAGACGGATTAACCAAGACTGGAGAAGTATTTGGAAATAACAGTGGTGAACGAGACGTTGTTTGTCGCTTCTTCGGCCTTGAAATTCTTGGTGCAAACATTAGAAGAACTGTATAGTTGCAATAACAAGTAACAAATCCCGTGGTATTTTAAGCATTTAATTCTTTAAAATAATACTGACTATCCCGTAATTTCGATATTGAATAGTGAAAAAACGAATATGAGAAGTAAACTAAATAAACAATAAAGAAAATTATAAAATCACCGCTCCTGAAGAGGCTTTCGTTTTGCAAATATCTTATCACCCATCCATTTCCCTCTCAAGCTGTCGCGGTAAATAATCTCACTTGTGTCATCCACACGATACATCTTCACCCTAAGATAGGATTATATAAGTGAAAGTAATATAATTAAATGCAGATTTCTGCCAGAAAAAATCCCAAGTTTAGTAAATGTTAACTTAATAGCCCCTTTTTAAATAGTTTTGCTCATTTGCAACATGTCTTTTAACAGGAAAAGTACATATACAGTCGTGTCTGATAACACCTTTCCAATTGATAAAAGTAAGAGCACTACCTTCTCGTCATGAAACGGTTTGTAATAAAAGTAGTGACATTTAGTGAGATTATAATGATAAATATCACTCCATCTAGAATAGTAATACTAATGGTAAACATTTTCAATTAAAATTCTACGATACGAAGTTTATGAACAACTAATGCAAGATAACTTCACAAAATAGGTATATAAAAGGAGATTATTTGCGTATTAGGGTTAAATTAGGATTGGACGTGTATAAAAACTAAGCTAAATAGTTCTATGGTTAGTGCTAAATTTTAGAGGACTTAAATTATGACGCATTGTCACCATGGAAAATGTGCGGCTTTTTTTTTTAGCACTGACCGTCACACCAGTTGTTCCAGGCGTCACCAATTAAAGAAAGGAATTCATATTTTCAAAAGTTAGATCAAAGTTCGAAGTTTAATAAATGGGCATATAGAAATCAATCAGATTTTCTTCAACTAATGATTAATCAAGTTCTGTGCAAGATTGTAGAAAAAAATGTAATCAACATTAGTCTTCTATTTTCGTAAAAGTACGTACCTAATCGCTCCACCACCTCCATTGGGGGGGCATTGATGAGCGAGACCCGGCCGAAAGACGTCTTCAGCACAGGCAGTCTCACATTCAGGATGTACTGTCCACCACGATCCAGCCTCATTCATAACAAGAAAATCTTTCCTAGGCTAAAATACATAATATAACATGCTAATTTATAAAAACTTCTAGCCCTATAGAAATGTTTTGATCTTAATCATCAACATTAATATTTCTGTGATTCAAACTAAGACAGAGGCGCAGGATAACGAACAAAAGTTGTTGCTCTTCGATATTTCAAAACAACAACACATTACAAAGAATCAGAGAGGAGGAAATGTGTAACACTCCTATAAAACGCGTACGTAAAATCATATGGTAAATCTATAATTTTTATATTTAGCAATTTTAATATGGATAATTAACTCTAGTCAACTTTTAATATCTAATTAATTTCCTAATCTAGAGTGGTAACAAAAATTAAGATATTAGAATTTAGTTAATAAAACACTAACTACCAACAACGGTCAGTAAAACCTTATAATGAGTATAGGAACTAATGTGTTACAGATGAAGGTATTTCAGATAAACATTTAACAAGAAAACATTTGTGTAATATGCACATGTTTAAAAATATACTGAATGAAAATATATAAAGAGAACAAAAACTTACGTTTGGAGTCAAGACCCTAACGAAAACAGCAGAAGACATAAGACAGTGGCGAATTGATTGCCTCCAATGCCGACCGTGAGCAGAAGATGGATTCTATAATTACAGAATATTCCAAATATAATACATAAAAACGACATAACAACCACTTATCGTTTCCAATATTTCATGCCATAATCATTAGTAAAATATACCTCTAAAGAAAATTGCCCACCGTGTCCTCAAATATTTCAAAAATAGCGTTTAGAGGTAGAGCACGGTATTCGGATGTCAACAAAGTACGAAATAACCAACATACCATTGAGCACTCACGCATACGTTTCCGGACTATAAGTGTTATATTTGAAAACATTTAATTGTATATAATACCAGTTTTCAATTCAGAACTCTCGCTTGGTACGAATTGGAACCACAGATATAAACATAGGATACACTGACCCATAATTGGCCTACGAACGACGACTGGTTTGTCCTCTTTAACCGGGACAGTAATTGTTGGATCTGGTAAACCAAGGAGATCATAAGCGGAAAACGAAGTTGCTAAAATAATAAATTAATAAAATATTGATGTTGGCAATAATTTTATAGGTGCCCAATGGCTATTTCAGAAATAAGAAAGAATTACCAGAATTGTGATATGACAATTTAAATTATTAAAGGCTAGTAAATTGCTTAGCTTTCATATAAGTATAAGTAAAATTGTAACTATTGCAAGAAATTATAAACGTACCACTAAGATCACAGTTAAACGATGATATGCTAGACAACGAAGAATGTGACGACTCATCCTCTAATGATAACAGAGAAGATGGTGAATTTGCGCCTGAGTAATCGATCGGTTCTAAAGTTAAGGACATCAACTTCGTTTATTCTTTCATCTGAACAATTAAATATACAAAATCGAGAGCGGTTTTCCACATTATTAGATATATACCTAATCTCGTAAACAAACCTTCTTTAATTTCTTTTTTAACTTCCTTCAATCCCCAATCAAGATTAAACTCATTGTCGTCTAGTGCGAGCGGCTGCGCAACAGCAGACAGGAGAATCGACAGACCACCACCATATAACGAACCAACGTCGTCCATTTTACCCAATCAAAAAAAACGCATTAACATTCTAGATCAAATTATGACAATACTAAATGCGATGAAAAGTGGTAAACACTAGCATATATTTGTGAAAGATATTCTCAATGCCAGTTCTATGATAATACATAGGATTTTCCACATTTCTTACAAACATTAATTAGTATTGTAATTAATCAAACTACATATGATTAAGAAAAGGCAAAACCATTTTGTAAAAAAAAAATCAAATTACCAAGAGATTAAAAAACAAGTTTATTAAAACACTAAGAATGAAAAGCAGAAATGTAAGGTGAAAGTGCTAGTTAAAATGCTTTGATAAATAGCCACTTATCGTCAATCGTACATTGCTAGTGAAATTTGGACATAGGTAATATAACTCTCATTTCAATTAAGTTGTAGCAGCTCCAAATGCATAATTTTCCTAAACAACAATAACAATTTCGTTTATCATTACATTATGTTTCCGATGATTAAATAGTTTAAATACTTATTAGACGCATAGGAGGAATTAAATTAGAACAAGTATATCATGTTGAACAGAACTCAATTTTTAATTAAATAAGTGGAGTAATGTAATACAACAAATAATATTAAAAGTGGTCTACTGAAAATGTTTAATCGAGTTGATGGCAAAGTGTGTGCCAGGACGCGCCGCGGCCAACCGCAGCGAACATTGCCGCCAATCTCTTACTATCACTCAGAGAACGGACGGAAAATAATTCATGATTTATTTGAGGTTTTGTTCATTTTGACCATGTTATTCACTTAAATCTTTAATGGTATAGTTTGTAACTAAATCCAGTAGCAAATGTATGGCGTACCATAAGTAAATGGTAATTACTCATTACTCCAAATTATCACATAATAGTGATTTATAATATGAAGCCATACACTATCAAGATATTCTTGAATCATATATTTTACTTTTAGTCTAAACACTCATAATTCAAGCCGATATGCTATCATATGCGTCGAACTCATTTTATGATAACACCATAGTGTGAGAAACAGATAACACCAAGTAGCTAAATTTAATCTGACCAAAAATAAAGTATAAATAACGTAAGTGTTTCGTAGAAGATTAGTTTAAAAGCAATTACAGAATTAATACATAATATTGAGTCCCAAATTCGCGATAATAATAATAATAAACAAAATCTGTGCGTATAGATGAGTGAATAGAGTTTAATATATATATAAGTAGTGAATTGTGTACACCAGAAAATCGTCGATACCAAGTTCCGATTCGAACGAAAACCAAAGGTTAGGATCAAAGTACACAATTGAAAGGATGTTCATGTAGGGGCTAAGTTATTTCATATTGTGGAAAGAACTAGCTGTTGCAAGTTTGTCAGGGAGTGGATGAAGAGTGTTATCACATAAATTGTGAAAAAACAAAACTGCACATGTAGTCAGTGCGTAACAACATGACGAAGATAATTCATTACCTTCAAGGACGAAATTTCAATGCCGACGTAATGGTTCATAAATACTGTGTGAAACCATAAAGAACGACTCGTTCCATTGGTGCAGAACGTCTCCTGACAATAGTACCACATAGTGAGTGGATAAAGGTTTTAGCTGATATATGAGCTATTAAGTTTCCAGGTGTACTATGTCGTCTTTGTTATAGGCCACATATTCGATTGCAAGGAGATATTTTTACATTAAATTTAGGTCAAATATTCTCAGAAAATGGAGACGAAAACTTAGCTTATACTTATCTCATATTCTGTTTAGTTGTCTATAAATATCAACACCTAGTGTTAGTAAAGTTTGGTAGTAATTATTTTATCTGATACTCACTTTTGGACCTAATCGGTAATTATTCTAAAATATATAATAATACGTTTTCAATTTTTAATATTTGGCGTTAGCGAGTTCACGTATTATCACCAAAACCTAAACTGAAAACGCCTTTGGTTGCATTTTTAAATACATTATAAACTAGTTACAAGCTGGTCGTCTACTATAACTGTCAAGTCTACTTAGGTTTTAATTTAAGGACATAAAACAGGGTAAACAATGAGATACTGTAAAGCAAGAGATTTTACAAATCTTTGAACAATATTAGATAAAAAATTGTATGTTTATAAAACAAATTAAACGTGATGAAAGCGAAATTCTATGATCCAACCAAGACTTATCATGTTAAAATAATGGTTTTAAATGTTTTATAAAAATACTGGTTTTAACGTCTACAAAATTTCTGTTAATAATCCATATCTTAGATTTGAATATATTTTAAGATAGTAGCTGTTATTGTTAGAGCTCTTCGATTTATGTTTTTTTGACACTTCTTTTCCTCGGTGTTCTGCATTGTAAGAATTTGCATTAAATGAGTAGAGATTTATGACACTTCACTGTTGGGAGATTGGTGGCTTTAATGCATTGTTCAAGATATATAATTCACACTTATTAAATGAGAGTTTTATAGTCAATTTAGTAAAATGTTTTTACGGGTTTACGAATAATCCAGCAGAATTATGGATATTCTTCACTAACTATTTTCTACAACTTCCGTTATTAGTGTAACTTATTATTTTGCTGAATGAATACTAGGACTTTTAAAATGTATCCTTTCTTTTCTATTTTAAACAAATAGTTAGAATAACATTAAAATAACTGATCTTAAAGTGTTACATGATCTATCAGTATTCCAGACTAACATCCATGCAACCTCGCCAGTGATCTACGAGATAAACTTAATACTTTTATGATCTGTAGCTGTTCCTCTAGATTGTAAGTGCTCCAACTAGTAAAACGATGATGAATACTACATCTTGTTATATTTATTACATATTGTATTTCAGCGATGTGTAAAATCTATACCAAACGCTTCATTTAATCTTGTTTTCTAACCTAGATATCTTTGTTGTTGGTTCGTGTTGTGCATATAGCTGAGTAGCAGACGGACTTTTTCAGCCTCCTAGCTCTGTAATAATAGCGTCTAAGCCTAAGTTGTACTAGAATAATAATATTTTGACAGTTTCCATTGTTTCGAAATCTTTAAGAGTGGCTTTTCTAGAATAGTTTATTACCTTATATTTATTAAGCAAAATTATTGCACGACTACTTTCTAGGTATTATTCGCTGCAGACAAGAATTTACAGCCACTATAGCTAATACTTTCCTATTTATTAATGGATACGGATTTTCCTCAATTAAGTGAGAATAGCCGATTTTGGATTGGAATGGGATTGATAGGCTTTTGCCTACCTTCTATAGGCCTACAGGCAGTATTCCTGATGGTATGTTTATTCTTTGACTGCGTAGGCGAGCGTGACTTTAAAATATACAGCCAAGGTTTTAGAATATTTTGTACTTCTTGGCAAATTTTTGAGGACCACTGCATTAGTTTTACTCGCCTTCCAAAATCTCTAGGTGTCAAATTGAGAGAATCTGCTTGTTATAAATGTAGACATGATGAGTGTTCCTCACAGATCCTCTAAATTTACGGAATTGGTATAATTTGTTCATAAATGTGTACTAAATTTAAGGCAGTTTCTAGATGCATAAAAGTAGGTTGGCCAGAAATGAGAATATGAGTAATGGTTTAATAATGCATTATACAGCCTTGCCTTAAGTAGACTATTACGTCCAGAATTAACATGGATTTTTTCTACTCTATTAATGCTCTACTCTAATGCATGCTACTAAAGTTAATTATAAGTATTTCATAGGGTGTACATAAACTCTGTGGTTGGTCCTCTAATTTCGCATTCACAATTCTAATGGTGATTTCTATCAGTTCTGTTTTAATTCTATCAATAGAGATTATTGCTGTAATATTAGCAATGGGACACATAATCACAGATGACACTATCCTACTAAGTTCAGTGAGTACTTTATATTATACTCTATTAACAGGTACTTAAGCAATGAGGTTTCAGTTCCTAGGCTCTATATACCTCGCATTTAATGTTTCGTCAGTTGGTCTCCATATCTGTCTAGCCATTCATCGGTTGATCTATACTATGTTTCCATTAACTGCCCACGCTATTTTGAAGCCATGGGCGATGAAGGTGATTCTACTTAAGAATACATTTCACTAACAGCTTTCAGAATGGGTAATTTCTCTGACTTCTTTCCATCAGTCTTTTAATATTTATTAAACCTAGTTATCTTAACTAATAGAGTAATTTTCTACTCCTTTTAAAGGCTTACTTTGCCTTCATTATTGTATTTTTCTTGGTAGTATTTTGTATCAATCAGATGGATATTTTCTCATTATCATTTTTCCCTTCTACGATGACGTGGGAACCCTTATATTGGGATGACCAAGATAATGAAGTTTATAAGTAAGAATTAAAAAATTTTCTTAGTTTTTAATTTGCTCGTATACTTTTATCCCTAATGTTTTATCTCTCATAGAAGTGATTTCAGCACAAGTAAGATTTGTAATTATATTATGGCATTTACGAATCTCATATTTTATCCATCACTTTTTGCTTTTTTCCTACTAAGAAAAAATGCCAGAATACGATGGAATAACAAGGAAATTCGAATAACCTTGCAGGTAAAAAAACTGTAATGAATCTAATGAGTACATTTGAGTTTAAAGATACTACGTCGTTTCCAGTCAAATTATTTTAGGTATTAGTGATGTTATTAATAGAAGGTCTGTTTTTCCTAAGCTTTACGATAGTTGACAATATTACTTATATACACTTACTGCAACTCATATACTGTGATGCGCAAATTCTTCCATATTTAGTGCTAAACCAGTTAGTCATTTAAACAAATAAATAAATACTATTTCATTCATCTTTGAAAATTTTTTTAGCCAGTTTATTTTAGGAGGATTCACCGAGAGATACGAATTTTTTTCGGACAATCACAAATAACTGTTATCAAGATAATGTGATTTTTGTAGAGAATATTATAAGTACAAAATATTTCTACAAGTCCAATATATGAAATACCACTTTTAAATGCATGCATTTATTTTTATCTGGTAATTCACCTAGGGTTTCCCTCTAAGTTTCTTTCCTTTTTCTGTTTTCTTGAATGTAGATCCACCACCTCCTGTAGCACTTCCATTGGAAGGTGCCGAACATGTCTAAAGTAACAAACATGATAAAGTATAATTTAAATGTCGTATCACACTTTCGAGTAAAAACCACACCGCATTAAAGTCGGGTCGTTGGATACGGAGAGTGCGCTGAAGATGTTTGCAGATGTCGCTCATTGAGTACCGATCATTAGGATTCTCTGACCAACAACGGATCTTAACAATGATATTAATTAAGGTGCAGTTAGTATTACGAAAATGTCCTAAAAGACATACTTTGATGATATTTTGGACTTCATGAGGAACGTAAACGGGAAGTTCCATTCTATACCCTTCCTTTACCTGAATCACAACTATACACATCATTATTTCAACTTCGATAATTATTACAAGCAGAGAGATAATTATATGAAGAAAACCAAATCAGCAATTTTAATAATAGATAAACTTGCATTCTGATTCACTTCCGCCACCGTCATTCCAGGGTATGGCTCAGTTCCATTCTGATAAATTTCCCAACACATAATACCTAAGTACAGAATAGTGATTAGCTCTTTTATGCTTTTGCTTTTAAACATATTTGAAATATATTACCATAACTAAATACATCAGTCTTCTGCGTATAAATAGCTGTTTTTAGTGTCTCAGGAGCCAACCACCTGATAGGAACTCTTTTATGAGGATCCATTTGGTATACGGTACCTTCTTGAGTTAAACCAAAGTCTGAGATCTTTACCTGATAAAAATAAAAGCTAACGCTAAATGCTTAGAGACTATTAATTTCTTGCTTCAGATTTCTTTTTGACACCAACACTAAGAACACTTATGTTATCTTTTACCTTATTATCGCCATAGAGACAATTTCTAGCAGCAATATCTCTGTGCAAAACGTTCTTCATATGAAGATACTCTAGACCCCAAGCGGCCTTAAATTTTCACATTAGTACGAGTAAATCATTATTCTTTAAATCTGCACTCTAAGAATACCTGAAGAATCATCTCATTTTTTTTTTCTACTGGTTGCTCTACTTTTTGTAAATACGAATCTAAAGCACCACAATTGACCTGAATGGTTATAGTTACGTAATAAACAATAGAATATGTAAATAAAGAGTAACCGTATATGAGTAATCTATGAACTATAATCGTTACTTACTAATTCCATAAGCACCATTAAGGGCTCTTGTCCAGCAGCAACACCATAAAATTTAACTACATTAGGATGCTCGAAGTTTCTCATAAGACGAGCTTCATGCATAATTTCTTTAATCTGTTCTTTAGTCAATACTTCTAATTTGGCCTGAAACACCACTATTATTTTGTGTTGTTTATAATGTTTTATGATTTATGCCGATATAGATACACCAGTTTGACAGCAACGTCGACTTTTCTGCCATTTCGTAATTTTAGCCTTCCAGCATGTACCTCACCAAATGCGCCCTCACCTAGAACAATAATTTCAGATATTTTTAGCTTGAAAACTTATCAGATATTTTTTATTACTACTAACTACTTCAACTAAAGACTGACTTTCGATATTGATAACAATATGTTTACATTTGAATGCCATGAAGTAAAGTACTCTTAAACACAGTACTCCATGTGTTCCTCTCCTTCAGTGCACCTCGAACGCACCGAGTTTCTTCGTAAGTTCTACATCATCGTGCTGATGTTCCCATGGCTGTCTCAAGATCGGCGTGCGTAATATAACGTCGTTTGCCTAGGTTTAATAACTGTATATTACTCTTTCTTAATACCATTATCAAATAGAATGCATTGACCAAAGCTCTTAAAAAACCTTCGAGATCGATTCCTTTTTGTTGATATGGTGATCAATCATTGTGCTAACTGATTCGAAGGCCCACTTTTCTATCGAATACTTCCCATTTGGTAACCGAGTAATTACAAAGTGCTTAATCTAAGATAGCGATTTTTTAAGATATGCGTAGCTGATCTATTAGAAACATATTTTAAGTAGCTTTAAATAATCCAGATATTTTGTTTCTATATAAATCACAACTTTTTTCTATTAAATAGTGTATAAATCTTAACAAAATAAAAATCTCTATATAAGACACGTAAAATCGGCTTACTCCCTGATCTTCTAGTTCTTGTTTATACATAACAGACAATACAAATGCTCTTTGTTGGCCTGCTACAGGCTCTGTCGTACGTACAAGGAAGTCTCCATTGTTGCGCAACATCATCTGCGATAATTATATAGCCTATTGATTTGAAAATGAACATAAAGAAACATAGGTGGTATTTAAGTTCTGCACCTTGATGTCTTCCCTGGGAAGTAATCCATGATACCAAAGCTCGCTGGCCAATGTCTTATCTACCATCGCCTCTCACCAACAACAATGACAATCGGTGAACCAACCGATTGGAATGATTCCACACTTCTTGAAGTCTGTTGTATGAAATAAAATAGATCGGACGGATATGATATGATAATACACATCAAAATTGTTCATTCCACAATACCTGTTAGACTTATACCTAGTTAATTCATTCGAACTAATCTACTTTATATGCAGGTCACACTATAATTCTAAATTTCATCTCCTCGTGCAATGTTTGATGATGCCCTATAAGACATTCCTACAAAACCGCACTTAATTTTATTCAGATAGAGACATTTTAGTACTCCGGAATATTAATTTATTATAGTATCTTAACATATTAAAAAGTTAAATTCCATGAACTTTAATACACAAAAATTTCAATAATAAATGAAGTGCTTGCAATATTTCATAATGTTTCGATCTTCCACAGCAGAAATAAATCACTGTTACTATGAAGTAACACTTTATAATGTTAGGCGTATGAAAGAGTTTTAGCTGTTTTTTCCAAACAAGGTCAAATAAGGTTAGTATATACTTTATGTTAAGTTAGTAGCTTTATAAAAGCCCCGCTTTCTATGACCCTCTGCCATCTCTCGGATTCCTTGACGAAAGAACAACCTCGGCTTGGAGGCAATGAACTCATCGACCCATTTTTGTACGTCGGCCACATCTCGAAAACGCTGTCCAGTCAAACAGTTCTGCATCGACCAGAATAAATGGTAATTCGAAGGCGCCAGGTCGGGGGAATAAACCACGTACGGGAGAACTTCGCAGCCCAAGTTCAAAATGGTCTGTTGAGTATTTAAAGCAACATGCGCCCTAGCGTTGTTATGGAACAAAATGATCTCCTACTTCCTT